>SJYC01111470.1:0-19378 GCA_006408675.1 Madoqua kirkii
TTCTTTTTTTTTTTTTTAAATATTATTGACATATAGTATTATGTTGGTTTCAGGTATACTGTGTAATGATTTAACATTTGAATACATTATAAAATAATCACCACAATAAATGTAGTTACTATCTGTCCCTAACCCAAAAGTATTACAGTATCATTGATCATATTCCTTATGCTTTATATTATATAACATTGCTTATTTATTTTATAACTGGAAATTTGTACCTCTTAATTCTCTTTAACTATTTTACCCTAACCTCCCTGTTCTGCTTCCCTTTGGCAACCATCCATTCTCTGTATCTATGAGTCTTTTTATTTTTCTCTTGTGTTTGTTTTGTTTTTTAGATTTCACATATAAGTGAGATCATACAGTGTTTCCCTTTTTCTCTCTGTTTCACTAAACATAATATCCTCTTGATCTTTCCATTTTGCTTCAAATGACAAATTTTGTTTTAAATGGCTGATAATTGTTCTAAATGACTATATTTAATATATATTTATAAATTTTATATTATTATATTATATTTATAACCATATATATTTAAACAGTTATTTAAAAATTTTGCCATATATAGAGAGAGGGAGACAACATCTTCTCCTCTTTATTCATTTACCTCTTGATGGAGTCCAGGTTTGTAATTACTGTAGCTTTGTAGTATAGTTTCTAATCAGGGAGTATGATATCTCTGTCTTTGTTCTTCTTTTTAAAGATTGTTGTGGCTCTTTGTGGCCTTTTTATATTCTAGTTCTGTGAAAAGTGCATTTATATTTTGATAAGAGTTGAATTGAATCTATAGATTTCCTTGAGTTATGGCATTTTAACTTTATTAACTCTTTCAGTTCATAAACACAGTATATTTTTTCATCTGTTTGTGCCATCTGACATTTCTTTCATCACTGTATAACAGTTGTCTGAGTAAAAGTCCTTCATCTCTTTGGTTAAATGTATTCCAGAGATACATTCTTTTTGGTGCAGTTGTGGATGAGGCCGTTTTCTTAATTTCTCTGATAGTTTTTATTAGTATATAGAAATAACATAGATTTCAGTATATTAATTTTGTACCCTGAAACTTTGTTGATTTATTTCTTATTTCCATTAGTATTATGATAGTGTCTTTGGGATTTTCTATGTAATAGAATTTGATAACATGTCACCTGCAAATAGGGACAATTTTACCTCTTCCTTTCCAGTTTGAATTCCTTTTATTTCTTTTTTTCATCTAATTGCTGTGACGAGGGCTTCCAACACTCTGTTGGCTAGAAGTGAGAGTGGACATCCTTGTCTTTTTCCTGTTGTTAGAGACAATGCTTTTAGCTTCTCCCCATTAAGTGTGATGTTGGCTGTGTGTTCATATATGTTCTTTATTACTATTATGCAGAGATACGCTTCTTCTATACCCACTTTGTTGAAAGCTTTAATAGTAAATGGATGTAGAATTTAGTCAAAAGCTTTTTCTGCATCTATTGAGATGATTATACTCTTTCAGTTCTTCAGTTTATTCTCCCCATTAAGTGTGATGTTGGCTGTGTGTTCATATATGTTCTTTATTACTATTATGCAGAGATACGCTTCTTCTATACCCACTTTGTTGAAAGCTTTAATAGTAAATGGATGTAGAATTTAGTCAAAAGCTTTTTCTGCATCTATTGAGATGATTATACTCTTTCAGTTCTTCAGTTTGCTAATATAACGTATCATGTTAGTAGACGTGTGGCTATCGAATCATCCTTGCAATAGGTGGGCAGTTCTTATTTGATCATGATGTAGGGTATAGAAGAGTTCAGTGTGCTAATATTTTGTTGAGAATTTTTGCATCTTTATTCATTAGTGTGACACTGGCTTGTTTTGTTCTTCTCTGTGTTACCTTTGTCCGGTTTTTGTGGAGATGCAGGACACTCGGGTTCAGTTCCTAAGTCAGGAAGATCCCCTGGAGGAGGACTTGACAACCTATTCCCTACTCTTGCCTGGAAATTGCTATGGACAGAGGTGCCTGCTGGGTTACAGTCCATAGCATTGAAAGAGTCTTACATGACTGAGCAACTAAGCACACACACATAAATCTATATACATGTGTGTATTTATATACACACATAGAGTTTGTTTCAACATGAGATTTACCTGAGGAAATGATTCCAGTGTTTTCTAAGAAAATCTTTTCATTACAGAAATTTTCAAAGCTATCTGAAAGTAGCAAAAATAATACAATGATTATTTTGCCCGTATTTCATCTCTCCTCTGATCATTTTTCTTTATAAAATTTAATTACAGTTACTTTACAATGTTATGCCAATCTCTGCTGTATAGCAAAATGACTGCATTATAGATATATAAATACATTTTAAAAATATTCTTTTTCATTACTGTTTATCTCAGATAGATTCCATGCTATACAGTAGGATATGGTTGTTTACGCATTCTATTTTTTAATATAAATTTATTTTTTTTAATTGGAGGATAATTACTTTACAATATTGTATTGGTTTTGCCATACATCAACATGAATCCACTATGAATGTACACATGTTCCCCATCCTGAACCTCCTTCCACCTCCCTCCTCATACCATCCTTCTGGGTCATCCCAGTGCACCAGCCCCGAGCATCCTGTATCATGCATTGAAACTGGACTAGTGATTCATTTCACAAATGATATTATACAAGTTTCAGTGTCATTCTCCCAAATCATTCCACCCTCACCCTCTCCCACAGAGTCCACAAGACTGTTCTACATATCTGTGTCTCTTTTGCTGTCTTGCATACAGGGTTGTTTATGCATTCTAAATGTGATAGTTTTCATCTATACCAAACTCTCCTATACCAAAAGTTGACTTTCTTGGAAAAAATTCAAAACCTTGTGGCAGAAGCACCCTCAAACTTCATAAATAAAGAGTATTATTTAGGATTCTTAGTTTCAATCAAAAATCAACTCTAATTTGAAAACAAGATGATTTATTAAAAAGTTACCAGGCAATTCATGAAATCGATATACCAAATTTGAGAGTGAAAATCACATCATGATTCTTCAACAAGAACTGGGAATCAGGAAACACAGCAACTTCTTATATCTGAAAGACCCTGGTCAATTGCTATAGCCAATCTGACATCAGCCTGTGCTGTAAGTGATCCCCCAGGTAGCCCGCAGGTAAGGAATCTGCCTGTCAATGCAGGAGACCCATGAGATGTGTGTTCAGTCCCTGGATTGCAAAGATCCTCTGGAGGAGGAAATGGCAACTCACTCCACTGTTCTTCCCTGGGAAATTCCATGGACAGAGGAGCCCGGAGGGCTACAGTCCATGGGATTGCAAAGAGTTGGACATGACTGAGCGCACACACTCTGCCTGGAGCACCGGAGCATAAATGACTCCAGTCCTTGTTCCCTCCTTCAGAGACTCAGGAATCAAATGTCCCCAGAAAGCTGCCTGCTTGGCCAAGGTTAGGTCATGCCCCAACTGTCTACCTGTATTGGAAAGGAGTGGAAGTTCTGAACTTAGTGTCTGAAACTGGACTTCCCATCTCTCATATACAGTGGTAAAGGGAACATTCTACAGTAGAAATCAAGGGAAGAGAAAGGATGTTTGCTGGCAAAAAAAAAAAAATCAGCACCTAAGCATGTAAAGCCTCTGTCGACTACAAATTGGTGCTTGGCAAGGGCATTTGCCAGTGACAGAACAACCACAGCAAGGGCATTTGCTACCTGTAGCCAATGTTGCATAGCCAAATACCAAGGGCATTTGCCTCCTCAAATGAGGGCTTCCCAGGTGGCATGCATGGTAAAGAACCTGCTTGCCAATGTAGGTAATATTAGAGACACGGGTTCCATCCCTGGGTCTGGAGGATCCCCTGGAGGAGAGCATGGCAGCCCACTCCAGCATTCTTGCCTGGAGAATCCCATGGACAGAGGAGCCTGGTGGGCTGCAGCGCATGGGGTAGCATACGACTGAAGTGACGGCGCACCCACGCATGCATGCATCCTCAGCTGAGTCCTATGCTGCGGTAGCTGCCGACTTTCGAAACACGTTGATGGGAGCTCAGAGTGGAGAAAGAGTCCCTCCTTGCTCTAGAGGAACTGATGGAAGAGGTCTTTAAAATAGTTGGATATTTTCAAGTCCACTGACTTGATGGACACGAGCTTGAGTAAGCTCTGGTAGTTGGTGATGGACAGGGGAGCCTGACACGCTGCAGTCCATGGTCTCTTAAAGAGTCAGACACGACTGAGTGACTGAACTGAACTGAATCCTTGCACCTCCTCACGTCTAGAATTGAGCACTAAATCCCTGGATAATGACATCAGCTCCTGTGACTAGCAGTAAAATGAGTACTTGATTGCATGGAACTCCCCCCTCACCAAAATCTTATATATTGACCTTCTTCCACTACGTCTTTGAAGCAGTTTTTCAGAGGTACCTGAAGTGCTATCTCCTGGGCTACAGTCTTCATGTTATCCTGAATAAAACTCAACCTGCAACTGTCATGTTATGCAATTTTTAAAAATATAAATTTATTTATTTTAATTGGAGGTTAATTACTTTACAATGTTGTATTGGTTTTGCCATACATCAACGTGAATCCGCCACAGGTATACACGTGTTCCTTATCCTGAACCCCGCTCCCTCCTCCCTCCCTGTATGCATTTTTTTTTTAAGTCAACAACCCTGTTATATTTTTCCCTTCCTTGATTTTCAATTTTCTTATCAACAAGAGACAACCCCCCACAGAGCAGAGGGAGCAATTGCAACCCTGGGAACTGAAGCACTAGATCTATCCCTGAGAAGTCCACTTGAGTATAACTGATCCTCTCTGTTAGAGTCTTTCTGTGTATCTGGTTTGTGCTTTGCCTTCAGGAACTTAACTTATCTTCCATCCCCTCTCTAAAAGCTCTGTTTCAATCAACTGAGGAGAAGAAACTAGATTCAAAGCTTGTGATATTATCCCATACTGAGCCTTTCTGAATAACATCTCACTGCCTTTCTTGCTACACATTTATAATCAATGTCACCTGGATTAGGGGTTTTTAGCTTGGAATGCATGAGTGGATTAAAAGAAGCTGGAAAAAAAAATTGGATAAGATTTTGTGTACATATTCCTGTAGAGAGGATCCGCAGTTCTAAAAAGTTGTATTTGCAAAGGGGCGTGTTATGGGAAACAAGGTTCAATGACAAATAAAGCGAGGGCTATTAAATGCATTGCAATTGCAAATTGCTTGTTAGTAGCAGAATTGAAGCATCTAGTTCCCAATATAGCTCAGAAAATTGTTTGATTTTTGTACCAATCACACGCGCATTTCTAAAAGCAAAGCCAGGTCCCGCTTCTTCGATTAACCATCCCTCACTCCGGCAGTCCCGCAGTAGGTCTCCGCTTGACCTCAGTCTCCATGATCCAGTGATCCTGGGAGAAAACCGATTGGCCACGTAGATGACGGGGACCAAGCCTTCTCTGTGTGCTTACGTTCTGTGTGGAAAGAGCCTTACATTTATTCTTTCTAGCGTGTTAGCAATGGCACCCCACTCCAGTACTCTTGCCTGGAAAATCCCATGGACAGAGGAGCCTGGCGGGCTGCAGTCCATGGGGTCACTAGGAGTCAGACACGACTGAGCGACTTCACTTTCCCTTTTCACTTTCATGCATTGGAGAAGGAAATGGCAACCCACTCCAGTGTTCTTGCCTGGAGATTCCCAGGAATGGCGGAGCCTGGTGGGCTGCCATCTATGGGGTCGCACAGAGTCAGACACAACTGAAGCGACTTAGCAGCAGCAGCAGCAGCAGCAGCAGCAGCAGCAGTGTGTTAGCAGCAGGTTTTCAGAAATGCTTGAAGGGTTTAAAAGCTCTTATTTTTTAAACACCCTTCTAGATTTAAAACAAGACTTGGAATATATCTTAAAGTCTAACTGCTGGTGACTTTAACAAGGTTGTCTAGAAAACAGGACCTGAGGCAAGCATGAATGGAGTAATGCTTTACTAGGGAAATGCAAACCCAGGGAAGTCAAGTTCAAGAGGAAGGGAAGTGAGCCGCCAAGGGTGTGATGGAAGGTGGAACGCGGTCATGCCGGCCCCCACTTCACGGCCAGCTGTGATGAGGAACAGCAGGTCCTTCCGCAGGGGTGCTCTCTGGGCAGACTGGACTTCTCCAAGTATGCTGAGAGTACAAACCACGGCCAGCCCATGGGTGAGAGGCACGCAGGAACGCGTTTACCCAGGTCCATCCTATCCCCCATTCCTCGGTGATGAAAGCATGCCGCTAGGAGAGGTCGTGCCTCACACCGCCACCTGGCCCTCCTGGCGGCTGCTCTGCAGATGGGAGCCCCGAGCTCTGCATTCTGGAATGCAGCTTCCACCCCCGTCTAGCTGGCTGCGTCTCCACCACACAGCACGGGCCAGCAGGGGGCAATGGCACGCTGAGGGCCAGCCTGGAAGACTCACCCAGGCAGGAAGACCGCGAAGTCCAAGAGGCGATCACAGCTGAGCGGATCTGATGAGGTGCACTGCCGTGCTTGATAGGAGCAGAACTGGAAGGTTTGCTACTACCCTGAGCTGTCTGTGGGTTGTTGGGAAAGGCATTTATTCTCCCCAAGTCTCAGAATTATCTATAAAATGAGAGACTGAAGGAAATCTTTATGGTTCAAAATTCTGTGATTGCATACATCAACAGTGAAACACTTTGAATTTGGGATTTATCACTTATCAAAAAACAAAGTTCCCGGGGTGGATCTGGTGGAAACAGCCATTCATGTCTTCTGGATTAGACTTTATCTTTAACGTAACCCCTAATATTGGCCTGCTAATTATTAATAAAATGTTTTCACAACTTCAAGATTTAAAGAAATAAAAAGCACTAAGACATTTAGAAGAGCTGGAAACAATGAACACAGATGTTTCTTTGGCTCTGGAGAAAGATATATAGTAGATATTCAGCTCTTTAGAATACTCTCAGTCAGTTAATTAAATTTTTTAATATTTAGAGGAAGTACATCCAATCATATGTTGTTGGATGGAATTTGACATGTAGACAAAAATCGATGTCCCCATGGCTTGACATGATACATCCATGCCGAAGGGAACTCTGGGCATGAGGTGCTAATCTTTACAAAAGTGACTGCTTATATATTATCAGACATATATTTCCTGAGGGGCTTCCCTGGTGATTCAGCAATGAAGAATCCGCCTCCAATGCAAGAACCACAGGAGACACGGGTTTGATCCCTGGGTCAGGAAGATACCCTGGAAGAGGGCATGGTGTCAACCACAAATTGGCACTTACCAAGAGTTTTGCCAATGACTGAACATCAAAGGCATTTGCCATCTGCATCTATGGGGACTGAACCCCATTCTGCTATAGCTGTTGAACTTGAACAACCCCTGAGGGAGTTCAGGGTGGAGGGAGGCACTCTGTGCTCCAGGGAATCTGGTAGGACAGGTCTTTAGATAAGCTGGATGTTTTTAGGAACAGATTTTATGATCTCAATCCTTGCATCTCCTCATATCTAGAGAAGCACTAAATTCCTTCATGGTGACATCAGACCCTCAGGACCAACAAAAAATCTTTTGTAAAATGAATGCTTCAAGATATTGGCCTCCTCCTTCACCAAAACCTTATATATTGACCCTCCCCCACTGTCACTTTGGAACAGTCTCTCAGAGCTCTCTGAGTTGCTGCCTTTTGGGCTGCAGTCCTCATGTTGCCCCAAATAAAACTTAACTCACAACTCTCAAGTTGTATAACTGTTTTTGAGTCTACAATGGCAACCCACTCCAGGATTTTGTCTGGAGAATCCCCATGGACAGAGGAGCCTGGAGGGCTACAGTCCAAACCGTCACAAAGAGTTAGACAGGACTGAAGTGGCTCAGCACGTGTGCAGTTATTTCGTGAGAAATACAAACCAGAGAGGTAACTTACAAGAAGAATCTTTTATCTTAAATGATCTCATAGGTGGAGAATTGCTAGGTGGTACATAGAAAGCGAGGATTTGTCCTCAACAGAATCTCTCATACAAGCTCGTGATTCTTAAGATTTCGGGGAGTACACTCAGCCCATGGAATTGTGTTGCTTCCGTTTTTTACTTTCCTGTCGCTAGCTTCTTTTTCATGGTAGTGCCTCCCTTTTAATTGGGCTTCATCTGTTGCTATATATCTGTCAGATCTCAAATGCTGTCCCATAATTCTTAGACACCATTAAATGGTAACCAATTCATCATCATCTTGGAAGCAATTTAAAGCCTTACAAGTTGGACTTTTGTTCAAGTACACCTGGGGATGGGGTTTCTGTGATGGAGGATGTATGTCTTCCCCAGAAAGGGAGTACATTGTTGTGGTGGAGGGCAGAGACTCTGGAATAGGAGGAGGGGAGTCCCGGGTGGTTCAGTGGTTAGGGCCCTGTGTTCTCATTGTTGAAAGTCCAGGCTCAATCCCTGGTCAGGAGATGGGCCTGCAGTCAGGGACCCTTTGTTGCAGTGCTGCAAAGCTTGCACCTGGACACACCTCTCCTCGAGCTACAAAATGCAAAGAAACTATATGATACTAAAAATAACTACATGCATACAGCAGTTGGGATAAATTTTGGACCAAAAATACAAAGACAAACAAAACAAAACAAAACAAAACAAAACCGGTTACCATTTCTGAAGATCTGGGAGAATAAAACAGTGCTAGGAGCAAAGGAAATGCACTGGGCATGTACTCCCGCCCTCAGCACCACAGAGGGGTGGCCAAACACCTAAGCCACGCCTCCAACCTGGCCACACCTCTACCCTCCCCCATATAAAGAGAGCTCTCCACCCACTGGGGGAGCACACAAGCAAGGACACCTGTTGTGTGTTCTCACCGCCTCTCCCCCTAGCTGCAGCAGGGGCCCCTGAAAATCCTTGCCTGAATTTCTTGTCTGGCCTCTAGTCAATCTCTATTGATTGGGGAAGGCTAAGAACCCTGGTTGGTATCAGTTGGGGAACTAAGATCCCACGAGACATATGGTACGGCCAAAATAAAAAGTAGAGAATCCTTTGGACAGCGAGGAGAGCAAACCCATTAATCCTAGAAGAAATCAACCCTGGACATTCATTGGAAGGATTGATGCTGAGGCTCCAATACTTTGGTCATCTGATGAGAAGAGCCAACTCATTGGAAAAGACTCTGATGCCAGGAAAGACTGAGGGCAGGAGGAGAAGAGGGTGACAGAGGATGAGATGGTTGGATGGCATCACCGACTCAAGGGACATGAGTTTCAGTAAACTCCAGGAGATAGTGAAGGACAGTAAAGCAGTCCACGGGGTTATAAAGAATTGGACACAACTTAGCAACTGAACAATGACAATTTGTTCATTTACTCATTCATCCAAGAAATGTTTATTGAATTACTTCTATGTTCTAGGCGCTGTTCCAGGTGCTTGGATACAACAGAGTGGGGGGAAAAAAACACAAACCTGCTCTCAATGAGGAACTTGCAAAACAAAACAAATTGATAAAATTACAGTATGTTAGATTGTATCAAGTGCTAAGGAGACAAAAATATCAAAAATAAAGCATAGGAAGGTTGAAATTGTAGAGTAGTTTTGATATGTCACGAGAAGACCCACGTTTTGTGTTATCTAGAATTTATGTACTACTTTTGCAAATTTTACAGTGACTGACCTATCACCATGGGAACTATGCTGGGGCTTTTGCCAGCTTCTGGAAGGGCACCGTGAAAGTGAAGCCTCTTAAGCTTCATCCCCTTTGTGGTAAATTGTGCATCTGTACCTGATGCTTATTTCCTGGATGATCTCGGCCAGGTAACTTAGCCTCTGTAAGAAGTTTTCCCAACTGTGAAATGCAGATAATAAAATACTTTGTCTGCTTTATTGGAATGTTAGAAGATTCAGACAAGGTAATGCACATAAAGCATTTATCACTGTGTTCAGCAAATAATCAATGCCAAATTCCTAAAGTCATAAACAAATAAATGTGTCCTGTTGGTTTTGCTTGTTTGCTTATTTTGCTTATGTGGCAAGTTTATTTGTGTTCATCTTTTTCTTTTTTTAAGCAACATTCATGTTAGATTAAAATACCTTGATTTAGATAAAATTTTTATTGTTTTCAAGTATGGGAAGGCGGAAAGAAATGACACGCATTGGACACTATCTTTCATAGGTATTTCTTTTAACTTATTGTTTATTGTAGAGCAGAATCTCAATTTGCTTTTTATTATTATTATTATTAAAATCAATTAAAAAGTGTGTTAGCCATAGGAAAAAAAGATTTGATTCTTTAATTCTCATTCAGTTCTCTGTAAAACAGTAAGCTGCAGAAAATTTCTTCCTCATGAACAGAAAATCACTGTTTTTAGTCCAAAATATGTTGGGATTCTTTCCTTCTTCAGATGACAGACAGATGGGTGTAGCCGAATCTATGAACAAGTGCAACATAAATACAGAAGCGTTGAACAGAAGACTCATAACCATACTGGAACAGGGCCCACTTTGAGCCCTGGTAAATCCTCTGTGTAGAATCGCCACATCCCCCCAGTGCCCGCCGAGGTCGTCCGCCTGTGCTCCTGGTCCACAGCTGGCATTCTTCCTCTGCCGGATCCTGCCACCAGGGCCGCCACTGCCTTGCTGGGAGAGCGCCCTGAGGAGCCCACATTAGTGCCACTGGGGGTCGGGCCAGGCGTGTTGACGACAGGAGGGTGGCAGGGAGCTGGAGTGAACTGCAGAGGAACGGTAGAGACTCGCAGCCAGAGAGTATTACTATTATTATTTTTTAATTGGAGTGTGATGGTACTTATTTTTTAAAACTTCGTACAAGCCACAGGAATGTGAAGTATACATTTTTAAACTCGTCTTTTAAACAGAGACATAGAAGCTCAGAAAGATTAGATAAATTACCTACAGTCACTCAGTTCATAGGGACAGAGCTGGGACAGGATCACAGAGAGGATACTTAAAAGTTTGTGCAATTCCCAGGAAGTTTGAACAAATATAGATTTTAGAAGAAATGAATTATTCATAAAGTGAAGGTAGCATTCTTATCAGTCAGTCTTGACCTTAAGGAAATTAATTACCAACACAAGGCATGGTATTTACATATCCGTACCTGGCCCATTAAGGGCTCAGGAGAAGAGGAAATCGGCAAAGATAAGAGAAGAGCAAAAATTGATTTTCAGCCAGAATTATTGTTTAGCAGGTTTGTAAGTGCAGATAGGCTAAGAGCATTCACTGAAAAGCACTTCAGAAGGAAAGCCATATAATGCCACCCAGGGCTTTTTACAAGATCACCATTCTCCCCTTAGTCTGCACATCAGTCTTGCCTTGGGGTCTATAAGCCTTGTGAGGAGACTGTACTCACAGGATCAGCCTGCCCACTGCAAAAAGGCTACCCTGCTTATGGCAGCTGGTCCAGTTCCCCTGATTCTCACTGAGGATCCATCTGTCCAGTCTCTAATCCGGCCTTGTCCTGTGGGCGCCACTGGAGCTGGTGATGACCTTGCTGAGTCCTGGTCTTCCTAATCTGGTTGATTGGGCTTGATGTGGAAGGTTGCTCTTCTGAAGTTTGACTGGAGAACACAAGTACAAAATAAACATCTCTGCATGGATGCTATCAACGCACACTTGCCTGGCAAATGTCAGATTATTTCGCTTGAATTGGGACCAAAGGGTAAGAAAATATTGACTAAGATTTTCTTGTTTTAAACTAATAAATAGATTTCATTCAAAATCATGAAATAATTCATTAGTTTATTTTTAAACTCAACTCTTCCCATAATTTGCTTTTATGACTTTGTGTCTCTCAAATTCTCAAATCTAACCTAGAACCTGAAATAAATGAGTTAAAATATCATGCTAACAAAAAAGACAAACCATATGGGCTTTGGTTTTATCCACTATACAAAGAGAACAAAAATGCCCTTACGGTAGTGTTGTTGTAATGAAAACCAGATTCTACTCCGTTACAGTGAAGACATGTTCTGTTAATTCTTCTCCCTATTCCCTCCATTGCTCCAGCTACTGGGGTTCTTTAATCTGACTCTCAGGCTTCCCAAGTGGTGCTAGTAATAAAGAACCCATCTGTCAATGCAGGAGACACCAGAGACACGAGCTCTATCCCTAGGTCAGTAAGATCCCCTGGAGGAGGGCGTGGCAACCCAATCCAGTATTCTTGCCTGGAGAACCCCATGGACAGAGCAGCCTGGTGAGATACCGTCCGTAGGGTCACACAGGGGTGGACACCACTGAAGTGACTTACATGCGCGCCTGCAGTCTGATTCTTAGACAGATGGATGGCAGTGCCCTCTGCCTTTCCTGCTCCTGCACATCCTGGGCTGATAGTTTCATGATTCTGCCAGAAGAGGTTTCTTTGTTTTTGTTTTTAATTTTCACTGGAGTACTGTTGCTTTATAATGTTGTGTTAGTTACTACTGTACAGCAAAGTGAACCAGCTCTACAAGAGGTTTTTAAATTTTTATTACTTTTTTAGGGGGAAGAGGAAAAGGGCTTGTGTGTTTTCACTCAACAATCCACTAACTGTTGCTCCACAGCTCTCATATAGTCAGCTCTGGATTCTACTCCTTTGCTTTGATAGGTCTTCTGGGTGAATGACACGCTTAGAACATTTACCACAGATGCATAGATATTTGCATAGGGGGAAAGTGGACGCCTTCTCTCATTTAAGGAGAAACTGACCTGGAAGTACAGTGTGGTGGTTGAGAGACGGGGATACTGGCCAATTAACTAAAATCTAACTCAGAAAATGATCAATTTGTAGGATTAGTTAACCACTATAGAGATGATCTCCAGTGTATGAGTTCACTCAGGTTTTGCTGCTGACAAGACTCTTTTCAAACCAGCATAACTGACCTCTGCAATGCCCTTCTCTTTTGAGGATGGATGGTCTATTTCTTAAAGGTTGTGTGCTCTCTTGCAGACTTACATCTTTTCTGAAAGATGTCTGCTCTAGCGCTAACCACTTAAGTCCTGTGTTTGATAGTTTTTGTCAAATTACTCATTGTTGAATTAATATTTGGCAAATTGACTCTCAGTGAAATAGGTTTTCATGAGCTGATGGCAATCTAAGAGTTTGCCTTTGACATTGACTTCTGGGTTTTGATAACTAGCAGGACCCTGTGGGGCTCCTGGACACAAAAGCCTTTCTTTGTCCCCTATTTATTTAATTATAGGAAATAGGCTTCATTCAGCTTCCATGACCTTCCTTGAGGTCCAACAAGCAGGTTCAAGCGGTTATTAATTAGGGAAGGAAGGGGATGCAAGACTTGGAGGAATAGTCAAGAGAAACAATAGTCAGCCTTGAGGCAGAGTCCTGGCTTCCCATCAAGGAATCAGGTCCTCAGTCACTCAGTTTATGTCCAACTCTTTGCAACCCCATGAATTGCAGCATGCCAGGTTTCCCTGTCCATCACCAATTCCCAGAGTTTATTCAAACTCACACCATCCAACCATCTCATCTTCTGTCATCCCCTTCTCCTCCTGCCCTCAATCTTTCCCAGGATCAGAGTCTTTTCCATTGAGTCAGCTCTTCTCATCAAGTAGCCAAAGTATTGGAGCTTCAGCTTCATCATCAATCCTTCCAATGAGTATTCAGGACTGACTTCCTTTAGGATGAACTGGTTGGATCTCCTTGCTGTTCAAGAGACTCTCAAGAGTCTTCTCCAGCACCACAGCTCAAAAGCACCAATTCTTTGGCGCTCAATTTTCTTTATAGTGCAACTCTCATATCCATACAAGACTACTGGAGAAACCATAGCTTTGACGAGACACGCCTTTGTTGGCAAGGTAATGTCTATGCTTTTTAATATGCTGTCTAGGTTGGTCATAACCTTTCTTTGAGCTATTTGGCAGATATTGAAACACCCACCAAGTGGGAGAAGTTAATGGTTAATAACAGCATGCTGCCCATAGACACACAGACCCCAGACTGGTTGGAAACCAAAGGTTGACTATGCTGACTTTCGTTTACCTCATTACCAACAGAAAAATGTCCAGGAGCTGATCACAGCTTCTTTGAACCATTATTATAAAGTTTATCACCACCCCATTTTGGGTTGGAATACACAGTTTTAAGAATATTAACCCACTGTGGCTGGATCCAGCTTTCATTTTGCTCTTTGGTTCACTATTTGGCAGCTGGGTAACCCTGGCAAGTGAACCTTTATGACCTTTATCTTTGCATCCATAAAATTGCAATGAAGGAATTATCTGCACACAAATTGTATGAATCAATGAGGTAGCTCATGCAATGGGCTTAACACAGTGAAATACAGAGAACATGCTCAAAGTATGTGAAATATAATTATCTTGCAAGTGTGGCTTTCCAGGTGGTGCTAGTGATAAGGAATCTGCCTGCTAATGCAGGAGACTTGAGAGATATGGGTTCTGGCCCTGGGTTGGGAAGATACCCTGGAGAAGGGAATGGTAACCCACTCTACTATTCTTGCTTGGAGAATCAGATGGACAGAGGAGCCTGGTGGGCTACAGTCTTTGAG
Source organism: Madoqua kirkii (assembly GCA_006408675.1). Taxonomy (NCBI): domain Eukaryota; kingdom Metazoa; phylum Chordata; class Mammalia; order Artiodactyla; family Bovidae; genus Madoqua; species Madoqua kirkii. Next base: position 14,457 of record SJYC01111470.1, read on the forward strand.
GGTGCAAAGAGTTGGGCATGACTGAAGTAACTTAGCATACACCTGCAAGTCTCAGATCACCACAATCTGCTCTCCCCTCCTGTTACTGGGGATAGAGGAAAGCAAGGGTTACACGCTCATTTTTTTGTATGCCAACTGTGCGCAAGACACTGCAATTAGGAGTTATAAATAGATTGCGTCACTTTATTTTTTAAAGAATCCTTAACATGATTACCAATAAAAATGGGAAAATTCAGTCTGATAAATCTATAGAATTGCTCAAGATGTCATAGATACTTCATGGAGGAGCTGAGATTGGAACTCTTGTCTAATTCTTAAACTCTATTAATGTACCATGTTCTGATAGCAAATAAACCTGCTCGTTTCATCAGAATCTTTTCCTATGAGTTTTGTCTTCTTCGTGTCAGATGGCCAGCGTATTGGAGCTTTAGCTCCAGCATCGGTTCTTCCAAATCATATTCAGGGTTGATTTCCTTTGGGACTGACCCATTTGATCTTGCAGTCGAAGGGACTCCCAAGAGTCTTCTTCAGTACCACAGTTTCAAAGACTGAAGGCCAAAGGAAAAGGGAGTGTCAGAGGATGAGATGGTTAGATAGCATCACTGACTCACAGGACATGAATTTGAGCAAACTCTGGGAGGTACTGAAGCACAGGGAAGCCTGGAGTGGTGTAGTCCACGGGGTCACAAAGAGTTGGACACAACTTAGCAATTGAACAACAACAAATAAACCTACCCCCTTCAGTTTAGTTTAGTTTAGTTCAGTCGCTCAGTCGTGTCCGACTCTTTGCGACCCCATGAATTGCAGCACGCCAGGCCTCCCTGTCCATCACCAACTCCCAGAGTTCACTCAGACTCACATCCTTTGAGTCCGTGATGCCATTTGGTATTTAAAACACTGATACTCATTAACCACATCATGTTCTTTTTTTAAAAAATTAGAGTGAGTTTATTAAATAATACAAATATTTCTCATGTTTGAAAATGTTATTGATATAAAAATGCTTTAGAGTCAAGGTTGGATATGCTTGGAAAAAAGTATTCACAGATGAGTATGTGCGTGTTGGAAGCAAGGTGGGTGGATGGCGGCATAATATTTGAGACAACTACAAAGATGATGATGTGGCATCATCCTATATTTGTACAGCACCATCACTGACAGTTCATAGGGCATTTTACTGTATATTTATCTAATTAAATCCTTTGAGGAAGAAAGAGGATAAATTATCAGCCTCATTTTACACATGAGAAAACCACATCTCAAAGAGGTTAAATGATTTAATGAAGGTCACACACTTATTTAGTACATAGCAGACCTGAGAATAGAACTTATCTTCCCAGAACAATTTTGTAATGCTGGAGATTAATGAGATTAAGTATCAAGTAGAAACCTTGCTGTTGTGATAGAGGGACCTAGGTGTCTCCCAATGTTAATTCTCCCCTTTTCTCAGAATTAGAACCTCTGTTGCCAAAGTATGTGACCCCCAGGACAGCAAAAATATCCCCCAGCTTCCCCTCAGCTGCAGTGTCTTCTGAGAGTTTGTCTAATAAGGTAGCTGACACAAACCCCTTTGTTTCCTTTCTTCCTGTTTTCTTTCTTCCTGAAATAAGAAGCTCCATCTTACACCATGCCCTTAAAGACCACATAAGGCGACGTTGGGGAAAAATGATTGAAAGATCCTGAATCCTAGACAACTGAAAAGGCGTCATACCAGACATGGAGAGTCACTCCTGAAGCTCTCTATTAGAAAAATAATACATTTCCACCACTTTTATGCTGTTGCTTGGTTGAGGTGTCTACCATAACCAAACCTCACCCTAGGTAGTATGCACCTATTAGAGGTTTTGTCCCTGAGGTGACACAAAATGAATCTGAAGATTGGAAGAGAGAGACTGGCCAAATGGAATCAAGACCAGAACCACTCACACTGGTAAAGAAGACAGCTTCCCAGAGTGAGGGGCACGTGAGAGCTCTCAAAACTGCATGAGCGTGACGGAGCTGTAGTCAGCAGACAGGCAAAGGGCAGACTTCCCACACTGAGGAGATGTTCAGAGATTCATAAAGACACCCCACATTGACTGTGGGGCCCTTTCTCAGCAGGGTTCTGTGGCTCTATCTGGACTGGAAAGAAGAGATGCGGAAGGTAGACAGGTTTGGAGAAAGACACTGCTCCTTGTTTATTGCTCTCTCATTCTCTCTTCCTGAGAGCTTTTCCTGGGAGTTTCCTGCCTCATTTAAAGAGAGATTTCACATCAGGACACCTGACCTAGAGGCACTACAGTCAGCACTATTTTTAGCTTAGATTTCATGGTTTTCAGAACAACTTTCTGAACTAACTTAGCTATAGAACATGTCTGCTCTGTTAGGAAACACCCCCTGTTATCTACATGCACTCAGATACAGAAAGCACATTTTTGTTGCACTTCATAGCTTGCAAAACCCTATGAGATATAGCATCACACTCAAATTTAAAATAATCTTAGATTTATAGAAAAGTTATGACAATAGTTTACATATACCCCACCCTGAGTTTCCCCTATTATTATTATCCTACATGACAACCGTTTGCTATAATTGATGCATTACTATTGATTCTTATTAACTAAAGCCCATATCTTACTCAGATTTCCCTAGCTTTTACTTACTGCTGTTTCTCTTTTCCAGGATTTTGTCCGGGATTCCACGTTATATTTAGTCATCAAGTCTTCTTAAGCTCCTCCTGGCTGTGCCCCTTTCTCAGACTTCCCACGCTTTCTGTGTTCTTCCTAGTCAGGCGTGTTGCAGAACGTCCCACAGTGTGTTTGTCTGTAAAGAGACTGTTGTGACTATTAAGTCTACTCAGTCTCCCACTCTACATATAAATAGACTGAAGTTACGGATTTGGGGGCAAAGGACCACAGAAGTAAAACGCCATCCTCATCACGTCATATTGTGAGGGAACATACATTCAATCGGAGAAGGCAATGGCGCCCCACTCCAGTACTCTTGCCTGGGAAATCTCATAGACGGGACTGCAGTCAGACATGACTGAGCGACTTCACTTTCCCTTTTCAGTTTCATGCATTGGAGAAGGAAATGGCAACCCACTCCGGTGTTCTTGCCTGGAGAATCCCAGGGATGGGGGAGCCTGGTGGGATGCCATCTATGGGGTCGCACAAAGTCAAACATGACTGATGTGACTTAGCAGCAGCAGCATGCATTCAGTAGGATGTGTCACTGATGTGGTACCCTGGTCACCTGGCTGAGGGTGATTTTGTCAAGCTTCTCCACTGTAGTTTTACTCAGATATGACATTTTAATGGTTGTTTTTATAAATTGCTGAAATAAGCTGAGGTACTTATATTGGCAATATGATAGGATAAAGTAAGCAAGGAAAGGAGGTAGAATCTGAAAGGGAGTATAAGAAAGTAAGAGGAAGCAAAGCAGAGGGTGAATACACAGACATGCCCACCAGTGCAAGCTGTACCATCACGAGACCTAGATTGCAAATTAACTCTTGCAACAAAAGCATACAAGTGGGTACATGATGCATTAGGGCGTTCACGTTTTCCATAAATTACTGTCCATAAGTGTGTCCTAGTGCTCAGCGGCCAAAATTTCTGATGTTGGTTCCCTCAGAAGGGAAACATGACGCAGTAGTCGAGATTTTAGAATTCTATAGTACTACCTTGAAGAAGGAAATGACAACTCACTCCAGTACTCTTGCCTGGGAAATCTCACGGATGGAGGAGCCTGGTCACAGGATCACAAAGAATCAGACACGACTTAGTGGCTGAACAGCAGCAACCATCTCTACCTATCTATGTAGCTATTTATCATTATCATCTATCTAAGCATCATTTTCATGTAAGCTAAAGAAAAGATAATTAAGCAGAGTGCAATGCAGAGCGTTGGGTTCATTCATGTAGCTCTTTAAACCTGGCTGATTCAAGGTCAAGATGTGTATTTTTAGTAATGAATAAACTGCTTATGTTTCAGACAATATACATTACTACCATTCTTTAAATGAGTTTTTGATGGTGATTAGGTGTGGCAGAATGGAGAGGCAATGGCACCCCCTCCAGTACTCTTGTCTGGAACATCCCATGGACGGAGGAGCCGGGTAGGCTGCAGTCCATGGGGTTGCGAAGAGTCAGACATGACTGAGTGACTTCACTTTCACTTTCCTGAATTAGAGAAGGAAATGGCAACCCACTCCAGTGTTCTTGCCTAGAGAATCCCAGGGATGGGGGAGCCTGGTGGGCTACCGTCTATGAGGTTGCACAGAATCGGAAATGACTGAAGTGAGTTAGCAGCAGTAGCAGGTATGGCAGAAAGTGAAGAAGACCTAAAGAGCCTCTTGACGAGAGTGAAAAAGTCAGCTTAAAACTCAACATTCAGAAAACTAAGATCATGGCCTCTTGAGAAACCAATATGCAGGTCATGAAGCAACAGTTAGAACTGGACATGGAACAACAGACTGGTTCCAAATAGGAAAAGGAGTCCATCAAGGCTACATATTGTCACCCTGCTTATTTAACTTATATGCATAGTACATCATGAGAAACACTGGACTGGAAGAAACACAAACTGGAATCAAGATTGCCGGGAGAAATATTAATAACTTCAGATATGCAGATGACACCACCCTTATGGCAGAAAGTGAAGAGGAACTAAAAAGCCTCTTGATGAAAGTGAAAGAAGAGAGCTAAAAAGTTGGCTTAAAGCTCAACATTCAGAAAACGAAGATCATGGCATCTGGTTCCATCAATTTATGGGAAATAGATAGGGAAACAGTGGAAACAGTGTCAGACTTTATTTTTGGGGGCTCCAAAATCACTGCAGATGGTGACTGCAGCCATGAAATTAGAAGACGCTTACTCCTTGAAAGAAAAGTTATGACCAACCTAGATAGCATATTGAAAAGCAGAGACATTACTTTG
>SJYC01111472.1:0-17648 GCA_006408675.1 Madoqua kirkii
CTCAACATTCAGAAAACGAAGATCACGGCATCCGGTCCCATCACTTCATGGGAAATAGATAAGGAAACAGTGGAAACAGTGTCAGACTTTATTTTTGGGGGCTCCAAAATCACTGCAGATGGTGACTGCAGCCATGAAATTAAAAGATGCTTACTCCTTGGAAGAAAAGTTACGACCAACCTAGATAGAATATTCAAAAGCAGAGACATTACTTTGCCAATTAAGGCCCGTCTAGTCAAGATTATAGTTTTTCCTGTGGTCATGTGTGGATGTGAGAGTTGGACTGTGAAGAAGGCTGAGCACCAAAGAATTGATGCTTTTGAACTGTGTTGTTGGAGAAGACTCTTGAGAGTCCCTTGGACTGCAAGGAGATCCAACCAGTCCATTCTGAAGGAGATTAACCCTGGGGTTTCATTGGAAGGAATGATGTTAAAGCTGAAACTCCAGTACTTTGGCCACCTCATGTGAAGAGTTGACTCATTGGAAAAGACTCTGATGCTGGGAGGGATTGGGGGCAGGAGGAGAAGGAGACGACAGAGGATGAGATGGCTGGATGGCATCACAGACTCGATGAATGTGAGTCCGAGTGAAATCCAGGAGATGGTGATGCACAGGGAGGCCTGGAGTGCTGTGATTCATGGGGTTGCGAAGAGTCGGACACGACTGAGTGACTGAACTGAACTGAGAAGTAGATTACTAGGTTAATGGTGAATGGATCATCTAGGCAAGAAAATGGAGGCTACAAGGCAGAGGGCATGTCTGGTTGTTGTGAGCAGAATTAAAGTACTCTAAAAAGGTTTTAAAATGTTATGAAAACATAAAATATTATAAAGGTAAGGTTAGAATAAGCTGTCGTTAGAAATTAACTAAAGTAAATTGGAAAAGAATAAAGGGCCAAAGATTCCTTGCCATTTTCATTCATTCCTTAATTCAATATGCAGCTGTGGAAACCCTATGATATGTGTTCATAAAAAGATTCACTGGCGCTTTGATTGGAGTTTGAGGGAGTCAAAGAGAAAAGAGTACAATTGGATGGCAGGTGCCATCTGTATCCACAGCATTTTCTCTGTGCTGCAGGCAGCAGCAGGTAATGGTGGGTAGCATGTCCATTCATACAGCAAACGCTGAGTATTTCATGCCAGTTTGCTCCTGACCAGTAGCACTACCCAAAGGGAAAAGACTCATATGATGTTATGCAACTTTGCATGGAAGGCAGTCTTAGAAATAAATACTGAAAATTCAAGTGCTATGTTGGGGGCATCCTGCTGGCTGGAGAATTGGAGGAAGGAATCACCAGCACTGCTTGAGAAGGATAAACTGATTGGTCAAGGATTCACCAAGTTTTTCAAGGTACTCGAGGGGTAGCAATGAGCACAGGCTGGAGAAGCCACTGAGGGCTTTGCCAGGGTTGTTTGTAATCACTTCCTGATCACTGTCCCCTGGTTGATGGAATATTCTCATTCTCTCTAACTTGCTAGCAGCTGGACTGGGCAGTGGGAAGTCTTCAGACGTGTTTTAAGAAAGAGAATATTGTGACCAGAATTGCACCAGGTGGAGGTCAGACAGACTTCAAGTGTTGGAAGACTGGAGACAGGGAACCTTGGAGGCACCACTGCAAATGATAATGAAGTCTAACACCCACAATGGCTGCTCCGATAGGGACTTTATTTGAGAGATATTTAAGCATCATTGACAACTTTAGTTCTTAACACAGTATCAATATAACCTCATCAGCAGCAGTGTTCCATTCCTCTGCAGCATATTATTCTTTATTAAGTGGCGTCCTGCACCGTTCCATTTGATTCCTAAAGCCCTTGTGATAACTGGTAGATGAAATGGCCATTTTCATGGTCACTGAATTCAGGGGATGAGGCTAAGTTATACGTCTTTCCTGGGTCAGAACCTTAAGCTTCTCGATTGTCATGAGACTTTAAAACTTAAGTTTTCACGCTTTGTGTGCTAATAATCTGTGAACTACATTATTCTACATTCTGTGTACTATTAAATATTTCAGTATTATAGTCTCGTATGTCTCTCCAAATTCTCAAAAGACACGTTATCTAAAGAAGTTTTTGGGAATTGCAGCTCTTAGTTTCAGTGGTAAAAATTCAAAGATATGATGAGGTATTCCCAATGCCATGAACTCGGCCCTTAATCCAAATTAGATTTTTGAATCTAGTATGAGTATGTTCTTATTAATACTACAGCTATTTTGAGTTTCTCATAGGTAAAGTCTTTGTGTTATTTTCTTTTTGGCTGAATAAACAGTTTCTCAAGGAATGATTTTTAAACTTAATCGGTATTTTAAGCACTCCCATATGCATTAACTCAGGCACAGTACAAGTCTGCAAAGGGAAAAACAACATTGTCCTTTGTAGTTCTGTGTGTGAGCAAAAACCATAACTGCAAGGAAAGGGGACTGAGATTGAACCACAAATACTTGTTCAGAATCCAAATTGTAATTGTTGATCCGTCGTTGAGTCATGTCCAACTCTTTCATGGCCCCATAGACTGTAGCCCACCAGCCTGCTTTGCCCATGGGGATTCTCCAGCCAAGAATACTGAAGTGTTGCCCTTCCCTTCCTCAGGAGATCTTGACCCAGGGATCAAACCCTGGTCTCCTGCTTGACAGGCAGATTCCGTACCACTGAGTAACCTGGGAAGCCACTTAGTATACAAATAGTCTTCCCTAAAATCTCAGCTTAAATGAATTTGGCCAAGTTAAGCGATTCTCCATTTTTCCTTCCTAAAGGAAGTTCATTTCTTCATGTAGCTATCATAAAGCGGTGCACACGGAATTACAGAGCTCCTCACTCTGCTAATTGTTAGTGTGTGTAATGATGCACCTGTTAGTCAAGAAATCCCTTGGACACAAACTGCTCAGCGAAATAGACACCCTCAAACAGACGGAAAGGCCTTCAGAATACTCGTAGTGAATTATGCGGGACTTTCCTGATTCACGGTCATTAAAGGCAGTGATAAGGCAGCTGCCACTGACTAGGATGTCATCAGATAGCCCCACAAAGAATAGAGATGATTACCTGAGAGCTTTGTGCTCGTCTTCCTCTTACAAATCCCTCTTTTGATAAGATTATAATTTGCCTGACTAAATATTTGCTCCAGGCATCACCTTGACATTAAAGATCTAAAACAGGATAAAAGTGTAAGTGTCTAGGAATTCTAGTTTCCTTTCTTCTTCTTTTTTTAATGGAGTTTCAGAAGGAAAGCCTTGAAAGAAATGCTACAAATCCTTGGTTGATTTTTCAATGAAAAAAAATGGAATTGACCTGCTTCTTACAAATGAGTTTATTCTATTTCTATTTAATTTACCTAACAAGTGAGCTGGTTTGAACTGGTTCACAAGGGATGGGGAAAGAAACTAAACTAACTGAATATTGAGCCGATTCACATCTTTTCTGTTTCAATAATGACACCGGCCGGGGCTTTCTAAGATTCTTTGTGTTGTGTGAAGTATGGCCTTTGGGAGCGGGAACCAGGGTTGAACATGGGGAGACGCGTCACCCCGCTGTGAGGCAGGCCGGGTGCCAGTGGGCCCCGCAGGGACGGGGCAGCGTGCTTAATAAATAACGATTACGGGCGACGATGGCGGAACAAATATTTGAACACTTCTGAGGGGAGAACCACACACAGAGGTAGATGTTTATTGATACAAAAAAGGATAAAATCCAAAGAACGGATCTTAGCACCACAGAGTGAGTGGCGAGCTGGAGACTGAGCACTGTCACCGCACACGCTGGCCATCACCTCTAATAGATGCGAAGGAGTGCACGTGACCGAGCTTCGCTTGCGTGAACTGAGGTTTTGTCTTTGCGGACATCAGTGAACTCTGCTGTATTATGGGATAATGAAAGAATATCCCTAGAGAGCAACTCTATTTTGTTGTTGCTCCGTCTCTAAGTCTTGTCGACTCCCTCCGACCCCGAGGACGGCAGCACACCAGGCTTCCCTGTCCTTCACTGTCTCTTGGAGTTTGCCCAAGTTTATGTCCATTGAATTGGTGATGCCATCCAACCATCTCACCCTCTGTCATCCCCTCTCCTCCTGCCTTCAATCTTTCCCAGCACCAGGGTCTTTCCCAGTGAGTCAACTCTTTGCATCAGGTGGCAATATGAAGGTCGAAATGATAGAAAGATTCTCTCCTTTTAGAGGGTGTGGAGATTTAAAGAGTTTCCCAGTGTTAATGAAGTTCAGTGTCAGGCTCACGCTTCCAGGGACATTGATTCCTAGGCCAATAAAACGTAAAAATGCAAGTATTTTAAAACATAATTTGTTGATTTATTCGTCTTTAATTACTGCCGCACAGCATGCAGGATCTTAGTTTCCCAGCCAAGAGTTGAACCTGTGCCTCTTACAGGGGAAGTGTGGAGTCTTAAACACTGGATCACAAGGGAATCCTTTCTTATTTTTATGTTTGCAAGTAATTTAATAGGTTATATTTTTTTAAATATAAATTTATTTATTTTAATTGGAGGTTAATTACTTTACAATATTGTATTGGTTTTGCCATACATCAACATGAATCTGCCACAGGTGTACACGTGTTCCCCATCCTGAATCCCTCTCCCTCCTCCTTCCCCATACCATCCCTCTGGGTAATATTTTTTATTTGTTAAAGCACAGACACCTAGAGACATCATAAAATGAATCTTTGAGAGCATAGCATTTTAAAAGAAGGAGCTGTCTGCAGTTTTGTGACAAGTATTTAGTACTTATTTATGAATAAGACCATGCTATTTCCAAAATGGCTTTGTCTAAGCATATAATGGGGGGAAAGAGAGAGAGAGACATGTGAAAAAAATCCACCTATTTCTAGCAGACCATCTATATAGAATATTTTAATTATTTCAACACTTTTATTTGTTTCTGTCTTTCAAATGTAAGTCATGATTTTTGTTACTGTGTTCTTCCTGTGGTTTGTATGCTGCACTGTATACTGTAGGTACGCAATCAATATTTATGCATGGCCTAGATGAAAGATCTGAATAAAGACAGGGGAATTTCCTGGTGGAGCAGTAGTATATGCAGATGCAAGGACCTGGTTCTGCCTCATGAGCATCTCAAGAAATACAGGAAGGGAAAGAGGGGTTTAGGAAGAAAAGTCATCTCCTTCAAGGCCAGCTCGGTCAGTGAGAGCCCTGTGTCCTGGAGGTCTTGGGAATTCAGTTCCAAAGTTCATTTTCTGCAGTTCAGGAGTACAAAGAGATTGCAGACATAGGGACAAGCTTTTTCAGTGGTTAAACCTGCTCAGATTCCTCTGAATTGATTTTAAAATTTATTCCATCTCTTATAAATATTCCAGAAATTTTCAGTAGATATGTTTATGTGTTTGACTACTAAGTACTGTACTAGTCCCCAACTGAGAATATTATTAATATTAAAATACACTGTACATATATGTGCTTACTATATTTCTAAAGTAAAAATGATTTTGAATTTTTAAACACTTTCTCACTCCATTTCAGATACAGAATTGTGGACATATTGAAGTTCACAATAGGATCTAGACTTTAAGTAGATTTGAAGTTGACTAAAAGACTTGCTCAGGTCAAGCAACTCTTCATCTGAGAATCCAAGGTCTGCATCTAAATCTTTCTGTCTCCAGCCTGGTGAGAATTCCCTCTCTTCAAAGAATTATAGTAACAAAAAAGAAAGAAGTCAACATATCTCTGATTATATGTTTAGTGCTTGTTAGCCATTGCTTTAATTTCAGTTATTCATTTGATCCTTTATAGTCTTATGATGTAGATATTATTTTTATCTGAATTTTACAGATGAGCAAAAAACCAAAGAAATTAAGCAACTTGTACACAGCCACAAAGTTGGTAATTGGGAGAGTTGGAATTGTACCCGAGGTAGATTTTCTGCATACCAGAGGTCATAACCCTCATAGAGTACACTTAAGACAGGAATATGTCTAGGGCAATAAGCTAAAACAAATCAATGCAGAGCTTCTTGAATATATATATATATATATAGAGAGAGAGAGAGAGAGAGAATGAGAAGAACACATGTGAAAACAACAAGGATGAGAAATAGCAGAATTTTTTTTTTTGAACAGAAGGCTGAAGAGACCTTAACCGAATTCCTAAAAAAAGAAAGGCTTAGTGGTTAAAGCCCAGTGAAAGCTGTGTGGATTAGATACACATAACTTTGAAAAGCTTAAAGTTACCTGCTTAGCATAATTGTTTTATACATTATCAAGGGCATGAGTTAGCTATTCTTTTTTTTTTCCCCCAAAATCCTTATATTAAATGTTTCAATGAAATATTATTCTGAAAGTACTTTTATAAATTATAAAACCATAAAAACACCAAATAGATATAATTAATACAACATGAGTTTCAAAGAATAGCAAGAAGAGATAAGAAAGCCTTCTTCAGCAATCAATGCAAAGAAATAGAGGAAATGAACAGATGGGAAAGACTAGAGATCTCTTCAAGGAAATTAGAGATACCAAGGGAACATTTCATGCAAAGATGGGCTCGATAAAGGACAGAAATGGTCTGGACCTAACAGAAGCAGAAGATATTAAGATGAGGTGGCAAGAATACACAGAAGAACTGTACAAAAAAGATCTTCACGACCCAGATAATCATGATGATGTGATCACTAATCTAGAGCCAGACATCTTGGAATGTGAAGTCAAGTGGGCCATAGAAAGCATCACTATGAACAAAGCTAGAGGAGGTGATGGAATTCCAGTTGAGGTGTTTCAAATCCTGAAAGATGATGCTGTGAAAGTGTTGCACTCAAAATGCCAGCAATTTTGGAAAACTCAGCAGTGGGCACAGGACTGGAAAAGGTCAGTTTTCATTCCAATTGCAAAGAAAGGTAATGCCAAAGAATGCTCAAACTACCACACAGTTGCATTCATCTCATATGCTAGTAAAGTAATGCTCAGAATTCTCCAAGCCAGGCTTCAGCAATACATGAACCGTGAACTCCCCGTTCAAGCTGGTTTTAGAAAAGGCAGAGGAACCAGAGATCAAATTGCCAACATCTGCTGGATCATGGAAAAAGGAAGAGAGTTCCAGAAAAACATTTATTTCTGCTTTATTGACTATGCCAAAGCCTTTGACTGTGTGGATCACAATAAACTGTGGAAAATACTGAAAGAGATGGGAATACCAGACCACCTGACCTGCCTTTTGAGAAATCTGTATACAGGTCAGGAAGCAACAGTTAGAACTGGACATGGAACAACAGACTGATTCCAAATAGGAAAAGAAGTATGTCAAGGCTGTATATGGTCACCCTGCTTATTTAACTTCTATGCAGAGTACATCATGAGAAACGCTGGACTGGAAGAAACAGAAGCTGGAATCAAGTTTGCCAAGATAAATATCAATCACCTCAGATATGCAGATGATACCACCCTTATGGCAGAAAGTGAAGAGGAACTAAAAAGCCTCTTGATGAAAATGAAAGAGGAGAGTGAAAAAGTTGGCTTAAAGCTCAACTTTCAGAAAACGAAGGTCATGACATCCGGTCCCATCACTTCATAGGAAATAGATGAGGAAACCGTAGAAACAGTGTCAGACTTTATTTTTGGGGGCTCCAAAATCACTACAGATGGTGACTGCAGCCATGAAATTAAAAGATGCTTACTCCTTGGAAGAAAAGTTATTACCATTGTAGATAGTATTTTCAAAAGCAGAGATATTACTTTGCCGACGAAGGTCCGTCTAGTCAAGGCTATGGTTTTTCCTGTGGTCATGTATGGATGTGAGAGTTGGACTGTGAAGAAGGCTGAGCACCAAAGAATTGATGCTTTTGAACTGTGTTGTTGGAGAAGACTCTTGAGAGTCCCTTGGACTGCAAGGAGATCCAACCAGTCCATTCTGAAGGAGATCAGCCCTGGGATTTCTTTGGGCGGAATGATTATAAAGCTGAAACTCCAGTGTTGACTCATTGGAAAAGACTCTGATGCTGAGAGGGATTGGGGGCAGGAGGAGAAGGGGACGACTGAGGATGAGATGGCTGGATGGCATCACTGACTCGATGAACGTGAGTCTGAGTGAACTCTGGGAGATGATGATGGACAGGGAGGCCTGGCGTGCTGTGATTCATGGGGTTGCAAAGAGTCGGACACGACTGAGCGACTGCACTGAACTGAATTGAATACAACATGAAAATGTCTCAGTTAGCCTCGACTTCCCAGAAAACAGAGCTTGAAGCAAGTGTCATGTTCCATTGCTTGGTTAAGGAGCAGTCCTGAGGGACAAAGAAAATGAGGCCAGGAAGGAGTGAGGGCTGAGGAGGTAGCTGATTGCTGGATCTTAAGGACTGTCTTCTGGACAGACATCTCAGGTCAGTGGAGTGGGTGAGTGAAGCAGTAATCTGTTTCCAGCCTCCGGTGGTTACATTTTTACCCTTTGGGATGTCAAGTCGCTACCATTTCCAGGCTGAGTTTGGTGGATGCCAACAGGGTCTTCTTGTTTGTTGATGCCCACATCTTGGAATCAACACCTTGGAGGGCAGGGGGTGATGCAGCTTGAGCAGGAAGTGAGGTGGTATCAGTCCTGAAGCTAGTTGGAGCTTAGGTAGAGCAGGGCACCCAGCGGGTCTGGGGCCACGGATGGGCAAGGGCACACAGGATCTGAAGTGGCTGGCGCGGGAGACAGGGCCGACTCACGCTTTAATGGGCTACTGCGGCATTTTAAGTGGTGCTTTCCAGACTATGGCCTATAAAATCACACAGCGTACAAAGTTAGGCCGCTTGTCAGTGCAGCTGGGAAGGTATTTTGAGACAGAATCATTACCTGCTCTCTTTCAAATAAGTAGCTGCTTATTCTGTACAACTTTTAACTTTAGGTAAATAACCTTTTTTATAAAACGCTTTTAAAAAGATGGATTTGTATTAATCTGTCTTTTATTCTTTCTATTCCTTATTTATTTTTCCTTAAACTTTGTTTCCTTGTAGTTTATGAAGTGACTGTTATAAACAAAGGAAAGTATATTTTGAAAAGATAAAAGATACATAAATGGCTACTAATTAGTACCTTTTTGTTTTAGCACTCTGACATACCAGATTATATCATTTAAAGGGGCTTATTTTATTTCCTCTGGATCTTAATTTCTTTTATGATGATTTTTCTGTTTGTCACCACATCAGGGGCATCGGAATTAAAGAACAAGGGTCACTTGAGGGCCTGAAAGTAAACATTTAAAATACATCTTATTTCTCCTCCAAAAGAAATCAGAAATTATGATGAGCGCTAGGATGTCACTTCCAGTCTTTACCGTATCTTGATTTCACTGATTCTCTTTGCCTTTCCCCAGCAGTTCTGGTTCAGTTCAATTCAGTCATTCAGTCATGTCCATCTCTTCACAACCCCATGGACTGCAGCATGCCAGGCCTCCCTGTCCATCACCAACTCTCAGAGCTTTCTCAAACTTGTGTCCAGTGAGTCAGTGATGCCATCCAACCATCTCATCTTCTTTTGTCCCCTTCTCCTCCTGCCCTCAATTTTTCCCAACATCTAGATCTTTTCCAATGAGTCAGTTTTTTGCATGAGGTGGTTTAACTACTGGAGTTTCAGCTTCAGCATCAGTCCTTCCAATGAATATTCAGAACTGACCTCCTTTAGGATGGACTGGTTGGATCTCCTTGCCATCCAAGGGACTCTCAAGAGTCTTCTCCAGCACCACAGTTCAAAAGCATCAGTTCTTCAGCACTCAGCTTTCTTTATAGTCCAACTCTCACATCCATACATGACCACAGGAAAAACCATAGCTTTGACTTTTGTGGACAAAGTAATGTCTCTGCTTTTAATATGCTGTCTAGGTTTGTCATAGCTTTTCTTCAAAAGAGCAAGCACGTTTTAATTTCATGGCTGTAGTCTGGAAATGGAAATCCACTCCAGTGTTCTTGCCTGGAGAATCCCAGGGACGGGAGAGCCTGGTGGGCTGCCGTCTATGGGATCACACAGGGTTGGACACTGCTGAGTGACTTAGCAGCAGCAGCAGCAGTCATCGTCTGTAGAGATTTTTTTTTCATCTTTGTTTTGCACTTTATTTATTTTTTAAATTTATTTATTTATTGTTTACAATATTGTATGGGCTTTGCTATACTTCAACATGAATCCCCCACGGGTGTACACGTGTTCCCAATCCTGAGCTCCCCTCCCACCTCCCTCCCCATGAATTATATAAATACATAATAATAGGAGTACATTATTCTACTAAGAGTAATTCCTTTTTCCTTCCTTTTGTTATATATAGAAGAAGAAGTAAAGTCGCTCAGTCATGCCCGACTCTTTGTGACCCCATGGACTGTAGCCTACCAGGTTCCTCTGTCCATGGGATTCTCCAGGCAAGTATACTGGAGTGGGTTTCCATTTCCTTCTCCAGGAGGTCTTCTTGACCTAGGTATTGAACCCGTGTCTCCCACATTGTAGGCAGATACTTTACTGTATGAGCCACCAGGAAAGTTTGTTATATATGCTACTGCTAAGTTGCTTCAGTCGTGTCCGACTCTATGTGACCCCATGGACGGCAGCCCACCAGGCTCCCCTGTCCCTGGGATTCTCCAGGCAAGAACACTGGAGTGGGTTGCCATTTCCTTCTCCAATGCATGAAAGTGAGAAGTGAAAGAGAAGTCACTCAGTCGTGTCCGACTCTTCATGACCCCATGGGCTGCAGCCCCCCAGGCTCCTCCATCCATGGCATTTTCCAGGTGAGAGTACTGCAGTGGGGTGCCATCGCCTTATAAACAAAATTAAATCATTAGGATACATTTTAAAAATTTATCAAATTTATTAATGCTCAGATACTTTAAAGAATTGAAGTATACACTTCTTAATAAAATTTTCTAGGAGATTAGAACTCCTATTTTGTAAAGTAATTAACCTCCAGTTAAAATGAATAAATTAAAAAAAAACTCAGATTGACTAAGGAAAAAAAAAAGAACTCGTTTGGAATCAGATCTAGATAGGCAGTCCAATGCATATACCGCTGCATTAGGTTAGCAATCATTTGATCACCTTTCCTTACCTGTGCAGCAAGGAAAAATAATTTCTACCTGACTTGGTTGTGGTGAGCATGAGCTACTCTTTGTAAAGTGGTTATCACAAGATATATATGATTTATAAAGTTTGAGAATTGGAGAGATTGCCTAGAAAGAAAAGGGCAGATAGACAACATCAAGCTCAGGATGGAATTCTGAAGAATAAACATTCTGAGGTCACATGAGCAGCCCTCAGAGATAACACAGGAGGAAAGCCAAGCCAGGAGAGGATATTTCTTGAAAGAGGGAATGGTTAAACGTGTTGCTGATTGGCACAGAGAGCGGAGTACATCGTAAGAAGGGAAGGGAGATGTTGGGGGGGGTTCAGTGGAGTAGTGAGAACAGCAGCAAGAACGAGAGCGAGCTGAAGAATGAACTGGAGTTCAGAACAGCCTGTGAGCACTGGAGTGTTTGAGCGCTTCTGCTACGAAGCGAATGCTGAACCTGGGCAACCGCTGGCCAGTGTGGGATGAAGACCTGGAGGTCTGATGGGCCTCAAGAGGGTGAGATGGTCGAGGGAGGCAAGAAGGGATGGGATACAGCATAAGTGGAGGGTTTTTTTTTTTCCTTTAAATAGCTGAGATATTTCATCTATTTTAACTGGAAACAGGGAGATAGATTTCTGCATTGTAGTAGAATGAAATGGGAGGATATTGCATCATCTAACTGCCTCTGTTTTCTCAACAAAATATGAATGATAGTCATCAACTGTGTATTACAGGCTGGAATGGGAGTATTATATATAAGATGAGAAAGGTCTGTGGGAACAGAAGAGTAAGACAGTTACATTGGGGAATGAAAATCTGAACTGATAGGGAGGTACCAGTTGTATACAAAGTGGAATTCTTCAGATTGATTATGTGATATTTTCCCCCATGACTTCTTTGACCCAGCATTGTTTTTTATTTATTTTTTTCTGATGCTAAAGTAAATGATTTAAGTCTGGGTTTGTTGCATTGTAAATACAACATACCACTCGTACAACTTTTTGAAACGATGTGAATTTTAATGACGTTATATCAATGATGTTATTGAAGATGCAAACTTTCATGAATATCTATGATATCTATTCTTTTTAATTTGTAGATTGTTAGCTCACATCATTTTGTTTTTTCATCTTGACACTGATCTAGTAAGATATCCTATTCAGTGTTCTTCATACGAATGCCCCTTTTTGTTTCCAGCACTTTTGAGCT
Organism: Madoqua kirkii; assembly: GCA_006408675.1. Lineage (NCBI taxonomy): Eukaryota > Metazoa > Chordata > Mammalia > Artiodactyla > Bovidae > Madoqua > Madoqua kirkii. Next base: position 12,226 of record SJYC01111472.1, read on the forward strand.
ATAAGTGAAACGAGATAGTCACTGCACAAAACTTTGGTGCTTTTCTTTAGTGTTGTAAGATTTAAGAAATAAAATATATATATATATTTGTGAAATAACATGTGAGGCAATAGATGTAAACAGTGATCAAATTCTTTTGCACTCAAATTTTATCTTATATTAATATTGTGTGGTTTGTTTAGATTTAAGAAAAATTATTTTCGTTTTGGCTGTGCTGAGTCTTTGTTGCTGCTGGGCTTTTTTCTAGGTGTGGTGAGCGGGGGTACTCTGCAGCTGGGGTGGTGGGCTTCTCACTGAAGGTGGTGTCTTGTTGGGAACACAGGCCTCAGTAGCTTCAGCCCCCAGGCTCTAGAGCACAGGCTCAGCAGGTGTGGAGCGAGGACTGAGGTGTCCTGCAGTCCTAGTGAACAGAGCCTGTTCATCTGTGTGGAAGGGACTGTAGCTCATCCAGGAAGCTGGACGATGCTTTCAAAGGCTCAAATGACAGGCCATGCCTGACACTGGGAGGAAGCAGTGAAATTAGATACTGCAAGAGTGGGGCGGCCCACAGCTGTGCGATGTCCTAATAAACGCCCTCAGTATCTTCTGAATGATGCTAGATGATTCCCAGCTGTGAGGTTTTTTTTTTTTTTTTTTTTTTTTTTTTTTTCTGAATGATGGAATATGTTTTGTACACAGCAGGGCCAGGGAATGGGGGAGAAGGTCTGACTCTATGACAAGGTAGTTAAGAGCCTGGGTTTTGGTGTCAGGCTGAGCTGGGTTAGTACTCCTCCAAATTCACCTGCTTAGTAGCTCTTCATCTTGGGCAGCCTATTTAACTCTTCTGAGGCTTTGTAACAAGTTGTCATTTGCAATCATGTATCCACCTGTATGGACTTCCCAGGTTGCTCGGGGGTAAAGAATCCCCCTAGCCAAAGCCGGAGGCGCATTGATCCCGAGTCGGGAATGTACCCTGGAGTAGGAGATGGCACTCCACTCCAGTGTTCTTATCTGGGAAATCCTGTGGACAGAGGAGCCTGACAGGCTACAGTCTGTGGGATCAGAGAGAGTATAAATGACAGTAGCTGAGCAAGCACATGCGCCATCTGCCCCTGTAGTTGCAAACGTGGTAACGCATTTAAAGTTTTACGTGATCCTCAGCAAGTGGTTGTGAGTATAAGGTTGTTATAACTCCCAACTTTATTTAGATGCCTCAAAAGCAAACCTCAAAATTCATCTTTAGTGGTTTTCAAGATTTTGATTCAATTCCTCCATTCTTATAAGAAATAAAAAAAAAACAACATTATAGCAAACAGGCAATGATTAGTTTCATAGCATTGAGGGATGATTTTTAATTTACCTTTTCCCACTTGGACTGAGAATGTGTAACATAATGAAAAAGCCTATAAAACAATTCATTTCCTTTTTGGAAAATAGTGCTCTCTTTCCCAGCTTCAACTCTCCTGAAAAATACTTTAAAATGTATTATGAGTCCACAGTTTACAGAACATGTATATGAAATCGAGAAATACAGAATTCTTCAAAGTAAACCTGTGCCTTACCATCTGCTGTCAATTTTTTCCTCTTCCCCAATGAACATCAGATTTTATTCTAGATGACACTTATAAGAAAATATAAAATTATTTTGAAACACAGTCATCCTCCACCCCACCCTCCTCAAACGTATCCTGAAACCACTCAGTGGATCACTACTCCACCTAGGATGGAATCCGAACTTCTTTACCTGGACCCCAAGACTGTGCATGGTGACATCCTGCCCACTTTGTCAGCCTCTACAGCAGAGGACCAGATACCTAGGAGGTGTTCAGTAGACATCTCACTTCAATTCAGTCACTCAGTCATATCTGACTCTTTGTGATCCCATGGACTGCAGCACGCCAGGCCTCCCTGTCCATCACCAAATCCTGGAGCTTACCCAAACCTATGTCCATTGAGTTGGTGATGCCATCCAACCATCTCCTCCTCTGTCGTCCCCTTCTCCTCCTCCTAAGGGTTAGGCAGCTCCTAGAGATAGTAGACAAGTCCTGTGAGTGTGCCTTTTATTTGCAAACCCACCATTCCAGGATCAGTCCTTTACCACTTCCAAGAGGCTCTCAAACTCAGGACAACTATTCCTCTGCACTCAGCATCCAAGACTAGGTACCAGGGAGCTGGGGTTTGTTCTCACAGTCTGCTGAATTTATTCCGCCTAACCAATCCTAAACCGACTTACTCTACCTCATCCATCCTGCTTCATGGAAACTATAAAGGAAAGTTCGTGTCTCTCTTTTCTTCCCAATTCCTCTGCTTCCTGACTGGCTCCGATGCTTTCCCTTGTGGCCCTGCATGTCATGGCATGCCCCCTTCTCTGGAACAGTATAACAACCTGTCTTTTCAATTGCACTTGTCTCTCCAGATCTATTGACCTTGTTATGCCCATATATTAATAAAACATATATTAAAACAATAGAGGCCAAATGTTTTTTGTTCACATCAAATTTTCAGCTCCTATCATGGTATGTGGGATGCACTAAATGCTATATATACCTATTAGTGAGTGAAATGTGAATATTGACACTGATTTAGTACTGTATTATTGGAATCGGCTTCCTGCTGCTTCATTTCTATTAAGTATTTAAAAAAAAACAGTGCATAGAATATTTTGTTTGACAGTAGAATTAAGTTTTTGTATTTTCTTCAAGATTACCAACACCAAATATTATAACTTGCTTTTAATAAAAATTGTTCCCTAGTTAAAAACTTATATTTTCTACTTAGTTTGATGTCTCCTAAGAGCTTCATCCTGTAACAAAACATTTGGTTGTGAATAAAATGTATTTCCTGCTGACATACCTCTCTAAGTCCCACTCATTGTGATTATATCTAAATATAATTAAATGTAACTTCAACTGTCTTGTGATCTGACATAGTTGTGGGTGATTTACATGCTCAAATATTTTAGGAGATGAGAAAGCAGGGGTGTCTATTTTGGACTTTGGGTTGGCAGCACTCACATCTCTGCTGGTCACACCTGCCATATGTTGCCTTTTCTTTTCCAGCAACCGTTCTCAAAAAATGACTTCAAGGCAAGACTCCCAACTTCTAGATCAGAGAAGTTCTTGTGTTTGCATATCGATCAGTTTGCCTTTTCCTGAAGCATCTCAATGCTCTGTTTTGGATCAGGGTGTTTTCTTGAGGAAGGTGAAGTGTTCACCCTTCAAGACACTTTTCCAAGTATCCCCAAACAAGTCTCTCTGTTCCTGAGAAAGGTTGATGTGAGAGAAGAGGAGGATCGGTGTTGCTCTGGAAAGCAAAATGAAACTCTGAAAGCCAGATTGTACACAAAATGAAAGCTCTATAGCAACGACCCAATAAAAAGAGCTTTATTTCTAGAGGACCAGGCACAGAGCAGAGGAGAGTGTTTGATTAAGGCGTTAGAAGCAAGGATAAAGGAGTAACAATAGAGTTACTTCTCTGCTTTTTTTTTTTTTTGGTTCAAACATTGTCAATGACCTAATTTTTCGCAAACTCACAGTAAAGCTTTAGTTACAGATTAAGATTTTCCTCAGAATGATTTTCCTGATGCTTCCCATTTTCTGTATAACTCTCATTTTCCCGTTCTTGTGGCTGACTCTATGCTTGGTACTTGCAATAAGCATAATATAATTTCCCCTAATACTTTAGCTACTCTGAGTAACAATGAGATTTATATTGTCTGTGCTTTGCACAGTTGATTGTGAAAGAGCTTATACCATGTAACTGAAATCTCAGTTCATTTACCTATAAGATAATGATATTGCACCTCACACATACTCTATGAATCAGGACTATTACTGAGTACTAATAATAATGCAAAAAATAATCACACCTTAATAGAAACTGATAGTGATCCAGATAAGGTCTTCCATACAATGAGTATTCATTGGTATAAGCAATGTTAAAGAATGAAAATTGATGGGAATTTTGGATTCCCCAGTGGTACAGCAGTCTCTCAGGACAGCCTCTGAGAACCTACTGGTGCTCTTAGATAAAAGGATCTTGTTTGAATTGCTGGGATGGTGGGGATCTGATTGTTGCTGGTGGCAAACATTTTCATAAATCTTTGGAAAGCTAGATGGGAAAATGGAAATTCAAGCTCAAGTTAGAATTTAAGAAGAATCATAAGCATTTATCCATTTGCTTTCTTTACATATATCTTTTAAGATAGATTTATGTAATGTTGGAAGGAAAATGGTTTAAGGAAACTTTTTAACGGCAGCAAATAGAATACATCAATAGACTTAGAGATACACAAGATGATTAAAAGGATATAAAAATGTAGTGGAAATGATATGAACTTGAATTATTAAGGAGAAAAGAGAATATTATGGTTTTGTCTGACTTAAAATGAGGCTAGGGGGAGGGGCTGACTGACTGCACTACCACAACTTCTAGGTGATGTAACAAAAATCTTCATACTAAAAAAGGATCAATAAGTCAAATAGATATAGGTGGTCTAAAGTGGCTTTAAAATTGACTAGTCAATGTTCCAAAGAAAAGATGCAGAAAGGACTTTTTAAAAATAAAATTAACCATTTTATTTTTATTTACTTTTTAAATGTAACTTTTATTTTATTTTTGGGCTGTAATGTGTGACATTTGGGATCTTAAGTTTCCTGATCAGAGATCAAACACATGCTCCCTGAAATTAAAGTAGGGATTCTTAACGACTGGACCACCAGGGAAGGCCCAGAAAGGATTTTACAAAACCTCTTTTAAATACCTGCTAAAAAGAAGATCAAATAAAAATATCTTCAATATTTTACCAAAATTGATGGGGATTTTGGATTTCCTAGTGGTACAGCAGTTTCTCAGGACAGCCTCTGAGAACCTACTGATGCTCTTAGATAAAAGGATCTTGTTTGAATTGTTGGGATGGTGGGGATCTGATTGTTGCTGGTGGCAAAGATGTGGCCTCAGTTCAAGAAGTTCCGACTCATTTCTACATTGAGAACAGTTGCAGCTGAAATGTTTAATACATCTTGGCAGAATTTGAAGAGCAAACAGATACTAAACAGAGGCAATGACAGAAGGAATCTGTCCACCTACTGAATTTGATTCTTATACTTCTTGAACTTCTTTCAGGCGATTATTGTTGAAGAAATTGGGTAAATGTCCTTTACTTTAAGTTGTGTGCTCTTGATATTGTTGAACTTGTTTCTCTTGTCTACACACTTTGTAGCCTGGTGTTTACATGCAAAACTTGCTTTTAGAAAAAAAAAATGGTCCTGTGACTTTATATTCATAACTCATTACTTTCAGAAACACGTAATGGCTGAAATTTAAATATCAATGGGCCCAGGTGGATAGTAGCCAATAAAGAGTCTCTGTTATTATAGAAGTCTCTATTAACTTTGACCTAATAGTTTTGCCATCTGTTTATGACTCAGCAGTGGCCACAGGAC
>SJYC01111475.1:0-28656 GCA_006408675.1 Madoqua kirkii
CGTGCTGCGATTCATGGGGTCGCGAAGAGGTGGACACGACTGAGTGACTGAACTGAACTGAACTGAAGACTTGAAGGAGGAAAGGGATGTGATCAGAGCAGGAAGAATCAAGCTTAAGAAGAGAACGAGCACAGACCACAGGGAGACCACTCGAGAGCCTACCGCAGCGACAGGCTATTCTGATGGTCTAGGCGTGGAAGCAGGAACAGACTGGAGTCGAGATGCAAACAGGCCAGCAGGAAAGGCAGGACCCTCCGCCTGGCTGTCTCTCGGCTGGACAGCCACGCCGTTTCCACAAGGCAGCTGGAAGCGCTCTTGGGCAATCTCATCTCCAAAACGACTGCATTTCATTATCATTTAAGTCTTTCTTGGGCTCCACCAAAGGCTACGAGTGTGTTGAAAAAGAGACGCGTCTCTTTCCTCAGGTGAGGGGAGAGCATGCCAGAGCTTTCTCTTCTAATATAAACTAGACAAGGAGATGCAGCTGAACTTGGCAGAGCCTGCCGGAGAACACTAATAGACTCGACGAGGAGAGAATTATAGGAAGAGACAGCTCCAGAGGGTGGTGAGGTAGGGAGGGGAAGCCGCCCCGGGAGCACCAGCTGCAGGTGGGCTCACAGGGAACCGGGTCAGCGTGGGTAGCCAGACAGCCCCAGACAGCCCCAGAGCCTGGCCAGGCTCGGCTTTTCACATAGACAGAAGCTTCTCCCTCTCAGGAGCAGAGATAAGACCCCTCGCCCCCAGCCTCCTTCTTGGCGGTTTTCTAAGCAATCTCTCTCGTTAATTATGGAGGCACAGGGACTGGAATGGAATCCACAGCGTTTCCTGCCTGGGAGTTCCCATTGGGGGAGTATAGCAGTGACCTAGAAACATTTAGCTGGGAAAAAACAATCAGCCCCCGAGGGTTTGACACTCCCACCAAAGACAGGGAAGGGGTTGGGGTCTACTGTGTGTATGTGCAAGGCTGCAAAAAATCCTCTGGGCAGCGAGCTGTCCCGTGGAACATCTGGCTTCGACCACTGTGCTTTGCTTTTATAAATCAGATTATTTTCCTTCTGCCTTTAATAATAATAATTTTTAAAAAAACAGCTTGGTCTCTGACTCACAGGCTCAAAACAGCCTGTGCTGGTTACAGAGGTTGGGAATTTCAGCAGTGGCACAGACTGGAACTGTTCTCCAATAGGAAATCGAAGACCAGGAGACAAAGGAGGGGCGGCAGAGCAGGGAGGTCAGGCAGAGCAGGAAATAGCGGCTGAGTTAATGTTCAGCTGGGGGGTGGGGAGCTGGCTCTCGGGTGCCCCGCACAACCAAAAGGTTGCTCAGACCCAGGAGTGAGGGGGCAGGGTCTCGGCTCCCAGCGGGTAGCCCTGTGGGCATCAGTGGGCTGCTCATCCCAGCTCCTGGGTCTTCAGCAGATGCTGAGCTGAGCAAGAGGCTGTCACCTCCTCCGGAGGGCACAGTCACTCACGGTTGATAAGGTGGCTGCAGGATTGCCGATCAGCTGGGGGCTGCAGAGGCGGGGCTGGAGGCAGCGGGAGGCCCGGGGAGGCCAGAGCTGGCTGCTAAGAGAGGTGTCCCCTGTTCTGACTTGTGTCTCTCCTCTGTCTCTGAGCCTCGTTTTGTCTTCCTGTTTCTACCTTCCTTTGAGTCTCTGGCTCATTTTAACTCGCTGTCTCTCTCTTTCTTTGTCTCCTCCCCTCTTTTCTCTGCCTGAGTCTGTTTCACTCTCTGAAGAAAAATGGCCGAACTTGTGAAACCAGAGATCACACCGCCCACCCCCACTCCCCCCCCAGGCTGGATGTGCGAGAAAGGAGCTCGGCTTTCACCTCCAGGCTCTGTTCTGCCGTGTGGAGGGTTCCCTGCCGAGAGGAGGAAGGGCTGGGAAAAATCAGTGCAAACTCGTGTTATTTTCTGGGCCTGGTGACAAGGGGCTGGAGGGCTACGGCTGGCAGGGAAACCCAGGAAGGGCCAGACACTGGCTCTGACCCAGGCTGGACACAGCCAGGGCAGGCCGCCGCCCCGCGGGAGGAAGCCGGCAGTCAAGGCCGGGATGCCCCGGGGAAGTCAGGAGGCAGCGAGACTGCAGGCAGACCCGCACAACCTGGTCAGATCCGCTGCTGTTGCACCGAGTGAGACAGGGCATTTCTGGGGGTGAAGTGCAAGGACAGAAGACCCCTGAACTAGGAGCTGTAGGATCATTGTTGCCTCAGTCCTCCTAACAGCCCCGTGAAGGGGGCAGGGGTTCTCATCTGAAAGGTCAGGGAGGCTCAGACGGGCCAGGGACGGCGTCCGGTGCACCCAGCTGGGAAGAGCAGGGCCAGCTCCTCCTCGTGGGCTTTTCCTGCTAGTACTTCTTCCTGGAGGAGCCGGACCCTCAGCTGCTGGTAGGTTCAGAGTAGAGGCGATCAGGTGAGGGTGAGCCTAACGGTGGAGAAGATGAAGGGAGGAGGAGGACGGGAGAAAACTGCCCTCCAGATCGCTCCCTCTGGAGATCGCTTGGGAAGACAGTTCATGGTGCCCACGTCCACTCTGGGAGGTGGAAATGTTCTGTCGCTCTGAAGAAAGCGGAGGAGGAGGAAAGAACCCGACAGAGAGACAGAGAGAGGGAGGCAGAGTCCTTCCCGCTTACTCCGGTCCCCCACTCCCCTCCCTGGAATGCAGGCCTGTGGGCAGACGGGAAGACACAAGAGAAGAGTTACTGAGCCTACCGTGAGTCTGTGCTGGGCTGAGTGTGGTCACAAGGGGGCTCTTCTGTCATAACACCCCATCTTTATTTTATAGAGAAGAAAGCTGAGGCATGAGGTGGCTTCCCTGGTGGCTCGGCAGTTGAGAATCCGCCTGCCAGTGCAACCCACTCCAGTGTCCTTGCCTGGGAAATCCCACGGACAGAGGAGCCCTGCAGGCTACAGTGCATGATGTCACAAAGAGTCAGACACAACTTAGCCACTGAAAAACAACAACAAAGGGAGGCACAGAGAGGGTCGGCAGTTTGCTCACGATCACACAGCTAGGAAGTTTGCTCACGATCACACAGCTAGGAAGCGGCAGAGCCGGCGCTGACTCCCTTCACTTTCCTTGGCCCCAAGCTCTGTCTCTCTCCCCATCTTCTAGCATGGAGCTGGGGGTGGGTGGGCAGGGTGAGGGGGGACACATCAGCTGATCTGCCCAGCCCCCAGGTAGCAGCGGAGACTGGGGCGGTGCCCGCCGCTGGGAGGGGAGGAGACCAACGATAGGGCCAGCCCACGGGCAATCCAAGCCGCCTCCTCCCCCGTGCCCTGCGCTGCCTGGAGAGCGGCAAGACTGTGTGGGGCCCTCCTTGGCCGGCTGGGGGAGCAGACTGTGTCCGGCATCTTCTCCAGGGAGCGCGACTGAGGCTGCATGTGGCCGTGGCAGGCAGAGCAGCTGAGCGTGAAAGGGGGCTGCGATCAGGGGCCCAGGGAATCTGTGCCACAGTTTCTGGCTGAGACCTCTACTCTTTCACACCCTGGGGCCCCCAGCCCCACGACTCTACCTGGACAGGCTCTGAGAGGAAGAGGGGACTGTCCGTGAGGGGCACAGAGAGCCAGATATGGGGCTGCAGCCGAGGGACATGCGTCGCCTCGCACCACCCTGTGAGCTGACATGCGACCTTGAGACGTTCACGTGACGTGAGTGCACCCACCAGGTGGCTCGAAGATGAACCCACCGCGTGGCACTAACAAAGAGCTGATGTACCCCTAACATCACTTCCTCCCCGACCGTCCCCCACCCAACTTGGACACTCTGGGAAGAATGTAACTCGAATATGTTCTGACTTTCAATGCTATTTATTTAACCCATGACTGATATGTTGCTTTTACCCATATTAAAAAATTCTGGAACCAAAGTTTCAAAATCAGGGTGTTCACATACAGATCAGAAGCTCTGGCTCTCCCAGTTACCTGTTACCCACAGGGCTGCACTGGCTGGAGGTGAGAAGGCACCCCCTACAGGCAGGACAGAGCTTTTGAAACTAACCGGGAACTCTGTCCTGCCCACTTCACCCTTTCCCACTGCCTGCAGGCCCCACAAACCCCAGGGCTTGGGACAAAAGTCTGACACATGGCTGCGGTGGCCTCCGTAACACCGTCTTTCTGGTCCTTCTCAAAAACGCAGCCACTTTTCAGCTCAGGAGAGGACGGAGGCAGCCTGCTACAAGCTAGGAAGCCTTATCCCAGGTTCATTTCTGCCACTCTGCAGATGACAGAATGTATTTCTCCGAGGGACACCCAGATTGGACACGCAGAGCCTGTCATGATAACAAATGGAGTCCCCACTGCCTATTCCTGAGCTGCCAGGGAAGCCTCTCGGCCTGTCCATCATGCTCAGAGAGTCAGACCGGGCCATCCTGGGCCTAAGGGGGTGGTTGCCATGAGAACCAGAGCTGAAGCTGGACTGAGGAAGGCGGGGTCTTAGTCCTTCAAAGGCTGCATCTCCTTTTTCAGTTCTGGTTTAAGGAATGTTTGTCGAGCACTGGTGACTTGCCAGGCCCTGCGTGAGATTTGCAAAAGAGACTAAGATTCATCCCCTTGCCCCATGGTTTGATAGACTAGGAGTTTAGGATTAACATATACACACCGACGTACGTAAAATAAACAACAAGGACCTACTATATAGTACAGGGAACCATATTCAATATCTTGTAGTAACCTATAATGGAAAAGAATTGGGAGAAGTTTTATATACATATGTGTGTGTGTGTGTGTGTGTGTGTGTGTGTGTGTGTGTAACTTTGCTGTATTTACAGAATCCCTTTGCTGTACGCCTAAAACTAACACGACATTGCAAGTCAACTGCAGGGGAGAGACAATCCTGGCTGGATTTACAGTTCAAGGTTACGGAGAAGCCTAGTCGCAGGCTGAGGCTGAGAAAAGTCCTTCAATAAGGGCAAAATCAGGACAGTTTCATGGGGAGTATGGTTTTGAGCTGGGCCTTAAATATCTCACTAAGGAGAGGGAGTGAGCGGGTATTGGGAAGGGGCTGGGGTCTGGGGGAGCAAGAGGAGGAGAAAGGTGTGGAGACAGCAAGTACAGGATAGGGAGCACCCATCTGGCTACAGGAGCGGGTTCATAGGGACTGATCTGCAGGCTCTTGTGGTCCTCCATGGTCAGACACATATGAGGAAGACTGGGTTCATTTCCAGGAAGGAAATAGAGACTCTTCCAGGTATATCTGCCCACAGGCCATCCCTCTGCCCATCCCTTTGCAGTTGCAGCTGGGGAAGCACCATGGGGTAGGAAAAGGGAGTGGCAAGGGAGGTAACAGGCAAAAGCCAAGTCATGCAGAGCCTTGGGTGACAGATAGCAGCTTTGTTCTGCAGAGAATGGGAACACTCAAAGTTTCTAAGCAGAAAGTGACTTTATCAGGCTTGCTAGTATTTTAGAAAGATCAGAGACCCCTGGAAGAAGAAGAAGAACAAGGTGAGGAGTAGAAGGGGCAGGGAATGTGGACAAATCCTCCAGCCCTGGACCAGCAAGAGGACATGGGAAGGAGCTGGAGGGGAGAAGCTTTGGCTGGCATCCCGTGGGGCTGCGGGGCCTACTCGAGAAGAGTGGCCAGTGGTGCCCTTCCCAGTGATGTGGAGCATGCCAAGGGTCTGAGAAGGCTTACCACCCACCTGGGAGAGCTGTGCAGTCAGGAATGGATGCCTCGTTTATAAGAGCATTCATCCCTAAAGCCCAGGATGCACCCCTTCTCTGCAGAAGTGTAGGGCAAGAAGAAGGACCCCACAGCTGTGTGGACTTGACCTTCTGTGCCTCCATTTCTTCAGATGAAACAGTGATAGAGACGAACTGGAGGGGAGGGGGCGCCTGGAGGATGAAAGAGCCATGAGCACCTTGTGGATACTCAGGGGAAGATATTCCCATGATGCTCAGCTCCTAGCCACTTCTTAGGAGCTAAGGTTCTGGAGTCAGGCAAAGTTGGGATCAAAACTTAGCTTTGCTCTGGGCTAACTGTGGGGCCCTGATCAAACCACCTCCTCCCTAAACCTCAGCTTCCTCATCTGAAAACGGGGCCTCATGAAGTTCTCCCCTCAGGAGTGGTAAGAGAGATTGCACTATCGTCTAAGGGGCTAAATGGTACCTGACATGGTAGCTGCTCAATAAATATTAGCTATCATTAATTTTTAATATTAATGAAGTGTTAGACTGTTGGTAGTAAAAGTCCAATTTGGATTTCTATCACAGAACTTTTAAAAGCAATTTTATTACTTTCAGGTACAAACAGTGACCCCTGTTGGACTACGACAGTGTTGGCAGGAAGAGTCTTGGGGGCTGCCTTGGCCCCTTTGAGCTGCTTACAGAACACCACAGACTGGGTGGATGACAAATACCAGACAGAAGCTTATTCCTGACAGTTTCGGAGGCTGGAGGTCCAGACTCAATATGCTGGCAGATTCAGGGTCTGGTGAGTGCCCGTGTGCTGATTTGTAGACTAACTTTAAACTCACACGGTGCGGGGGTAGCGAGGCCAGGCAAAGGATCTCTCCCAGACCTCATTTAAAAAGGGCATTACTCCCTGAAGGCCCACCTCCTAATAGCATCACAGTGGGCATTAGGATCCAGCCTATGAATTTGAGGGTTGACACAAGCATTCAGTCCAGAGGTCTCTGTTAATCACTGGATAATAAAAATTTGACTCATGCCTGTATCTTCAAATGTGCTTCTCAAGTAGTTAAACGTTTCTCCTGTTTCCCTAGTCCCTGTGAGCCCTTAGAACATGGACACCAATGTTACTTGCTGCCCAGGGTTCCTTACTGAGCAGCAGTGCCAAGGTCCAGGTCTGGTTCAGAGTCAACACCAGCCAGGGATGAATGGTCAGCTGGGAGGGGGGATGAGGAGAGGCCCGGCCACGGAGAGCATTGTTTACAAAAAGGAGCAGACTAGGGTCCGAAGAGGTGGAGAGAGAGGTAGTGGTCTCTTCTTAGGAGTGAGTCTCTTTGTTATAGCAGCTTAGCTTCCTCTAACGGATACAAGGAGCTTCCAACGAATATGACAAAAAAGAATAAGAAAGTGCTTGGCGAGTCGCTTCTGAATCTGTGCCTCTTGGTTTCCCTTCTGTAAAGCAGAGTTAACGTCCAGTGTCACCAGCTTACATCTAGGATGTGTTCATTGAACTTCCACTGTATGTCCAGGATGAAAAGAGGGCTAGGGATACAAAGAAATAGAAAACAAGAAAAATCTTCAAATTCCTTGGCCCATCCCAGTAGCACCGTAGTGAAATGACCCAGCTCACCTTGTCCAATCTCACGGCGCGCTCGTGTCCCAGTTTTGCGGGGTCAACACCCTCTCCCCACGCAGCGTCTGCTCAAGCTGTGCGGTCTGCCTGGAATGCCCTTCCCCTTCTTCCTTGCTGCAGAAGCATCCTTCATCCTTCCAGACTTTCTCCGGGGCAGGGTCAGCTCTTCCTCACTGGGTGATATTACCGGGAAGGTGCACATCCTTCTGGCTTCTGTTTAGCTGCTAATCAGCTTTCAGCTGTGCTAAACCACTTTAGCCGTTCCAACTCTTTGCAACCCCATGGTCTGTAGCCCGCCAGTCTTCACTGTCCATGGGATTCAACTTTCAACTACTGAACTTTGACCAGTACTGAGCACAGGCCTGTCAAAGAGCAAGTGCGGAAAAGTGTACGTTCACTCAGTTCGCACTGGTGAGGTCCTGAGCTGCAGATCTGGGGCATCATCGTGAAGAAAACACACACCTCTGCCCTCAGGCAGCTTATATTCTCCTGGGGAAAACAGACATTTTCCCCTGGAGCTCAGACAGTAAAGAATCTGCCTGCAATGTGGGAGAACTGGGGTTTGATCTCTGGGTCAGGAAGATCCCCTGGAGAAGAGCATGGCAACCCACTCCAGTGTTCTTGCCTGAAGAATTCCATGCACAGAGGAAGCCGGGGGGCTACAGTCTGTGGGGGTCACAGAGTCGGACGCGACCAAGCGACTTTCACTTTCAAACACACACACACACACACACACACACACACACACACACACACACACACACACACACAAGCAAGCATATAATTACACAGTGGTGAATGATATAAGGAAACAAGCAAGGCATGGTCCCAGAACATCTCAGTGGGGTGACTGATGTTAGATAGAATGTCAGGGCAGGCTTCATTGAAGAAGTGCCATCTAAGCTGAGACTTCAAGGGAGTGGGCTTTGAGAAGGTGGAGGAGGGTGTCTGGGGTGAGGATGGTGCTCCAGGCGAAGGCACAGTGTGTGCAGAGACTCAGAGTCAGACAAGAGCTCCGTGTGAGAGTATAGGCTGATGAGCGGCAGAGAGTGGAGGGAGCTGGGGCAGAGAGGCTTGAGGATTTGGGGTTTTATCTACTGAGCACCTAGCATCCATGGAAGGACTTTAGATAGTGGAGTGACCTGTATGGCTCCCATCAGCAGGAGAGGAGGTTACTGCATGGTTCAACCCAACAGGCTGCAGCCCTGGACCTAGGAGGTGGCCGTGGGGGAGGAGACAGGTGGTCAGGGCAGTGCTGTGGGAGCAAATGGAGGTATTAAATGGGACTGTTGAGGGAGACGATTTCTGGAAGAGGGGAAGGACAGATATCAGAGAATAAAGAGGAAGGAGAGAGGACCTCTGTCTTCAAGAACCGTATCTAGAAAACCAGTTGGAGCTGGAACAGATGGTGTGTGAGGAAAGCTGAATGACTAGGCAGAGCTTTCCAGAGAATGATACCATTGGCTTCTTTAAACAAATGCTGTCAACATCTGGGTGAGGTGGAATAAAATTTGTTAAAGACTCAGGCCTGGGACTTTCCTGGCGAACCAGTGGTTAAGACTCTGCCTTCCAAATGCAAGGGGTGCAAGACTGATTCCTGGTCAGGGAGCTAAAATCCTACATGCTTTGTGGGATCCTAAACTATCTCACCTTAATAATGGTCCACATTAAAAAAAAAAAAAAACTCAGGCCTGTAAGAAACGAAAACAACCAGCACATCCGTCATTAGGTAAATACGCCAGGGCTCCTCTCCAACAGACAGTGCGGCCACACCAAAGAGCAAGGGGGCTTGACACAAACAAGCAACTGTCTCCAAGAGGGACTGTGCAAAGGCCGGGCCCAAACTGTGGGCACCGCATGTGGCCATTTATATTAGAATGGAGGAATGTGTGAACGCTGCGTAGCGCTAAGTTGCTTTCATTGTGCCCCACACTCTGCGATCCCATGGACTGTTGCCCACCAGGCTCCTCTGTCCATGGGATTCTCCAGGCAAGAGTACTGGAGTGGGTAGCCATTCACTTCTCCAGGGGATCTTCTTGACAATATAAATATATAAATATAAACTATAACTATATTTTCTTCTGGAATAAAAGTAAACTATCTCTTAGAAGCACCCAAGAAACTGAAAACATTTGTTACCTCCAAGAAGGAAAATGAGATAGAGGAAGACCTTTCACTCCACATCCTTTTGTGTCTTCTGGATTTTCAATCATGAGAATGAATTAACTGTTAAACAATTAATAACTGTCATTAAAGAATAAGTTCTGGCTTAAAGATTAACCAGCTGCTACACAAAATGTATAGATCTAAGGAGCTGCTCTTAGGGAGGAAGTTTGCTTGCTCTGGTGAGGCCCCATCTACTACCTGCCCCCACTCCCATTGCCTTACCCCCACCCTCTGGTGCTGGGGAGGCAACAGTGAGCTGGGGGGACCCCTGGCTCTTTGCTTCCCTATCCTATAAACCAGTGTAGAGTAAGACAGGTACCAGTTGCAGGGTTCTACAGTTTTGATTGGTGCTATTAAAATTGATTTTTTTTTCTTGAAATCACCTAATATTCAGAAAATATATGGCCAGTTCCACAGCAGAAAAGAGCCTCAATCAACACACTCCAAGGTCAGAATCCCAAGCCAAAAAGTTCCCACTGAAAGCAGGTCCACGTGTCATCCAGAGGGGACAATTCCCCTTGTGCCCTTGGAGGCCAAGTCTGGTGAACCCAGGGAGGGCCCAGACACTTCTGGGTAGTGCCCTGAATTCTGCACATGGGTGGCCCCTGATGGACCAGTGGTGGGCCCTGGTGCCCAATCCAGAGCAGGACAAGGCAGGAGATGGGAGAAAAGAAGGTGTGATGTGGTCTGCAGGACCCAAAGTTGAATGAAAAGGAAAGACTGCTCAATACAGTAGAGATTCCAAGATGGCAAGAGCATAGCATGAACGTGAATGTAAGGCTCTATGTGATCACAGAAATCCCACACCTATGAACAGGTCTCGTAACAGCCCTCTAGGGTAGGCCACCCAGAGGAGGCCCAGATGAGGTTCAAAGAGACGTCAAAGGTCACAGGCACCTTAGTGGAGGTACCAGGATTTGAACTCAGGTGAAGGCCATGCTTCCCGTACACACTGCACCCTAACAATGGTAATCAATGTCATGGGCACTCACTCCGTGCAGGGCCCTATTCTTAATGTCATTCACATATTCGTTTCACACACACAACCATCTGCTACGTACTATTAGTATCTGTGTTTACAGATATGGATGTAAGTACAGAGAAGTGCAGTAACTTTTCCAAGAACACCCAGCTAGTGAATGGCAGAACAAGCATTCAGCCCCAGGCGATCTGATCCCCAAAGCCCAGTTTCACCACCATACTCTCCTGGGAAAGGTGGTTTAGGGGGTCAGGGTGCTGAAATCGACCAGCCCTCCAGAGTGGGTGGGTCAGACTTGGGAGCACAGAAGACTTTACTGTGACCAGATTCTAGATTAGTCTGGGACAATTCAGGAAGTTTTGCATCATCACCGCAGGACAATTACACAGATTTGAAATACTCTGCCTGTTTGTAGGAAAATGGGCAGGCATATTCACTGACGGCCTCAGACTGGTGGGACAGCTGCTTGCAAAGAGGAGGGATAAGGTAATGGAAAATACTGAGAGAAGCTTGAATGTTTATTCCTGCTGCAGTGCTTCCTCCATGAGGCAAACAGTGACTAACACCAGGGGAAAAGTCCCCTCACCTCCTGTAAGTGGCATCCCCACGCCACGGGCACATTAAGAGCCCCCTTCCCCAGCCCAGGGCCACCTTGCCAAGTTGACGGGACGCTGAAGCTGGCTGAGGACGAGGAGCGGGCATCTAGCAGGTTGGGGCAGGAAACTCACATTTTGTGCCTGTGGTTAATGGGAAAATCAGCACTTTCGTGGGAGATGGAGTGGACCCCAGAGAAGGAAGAATGAGACTGACTAAACCCTCTCTCCCCTCATCACAGTGCTGCGGGATCCCCGAGCTGTTTCACCGTGTGGTCCACGGCAGCCTCGCCCAAACCTTCGGGAATAACTACGTGAGTGTTCCCATGTTCTCAGTGGGAAGGCTCATGCCCTTGAAACAGGAAATAACCTGTCCAAGAATACTCAGCTGACAAAGACCAAAGCTGGGATCCCAAGACCTGTCTGGCTGACTCCAGTGGATGCATGGGAAACCACCGTGTTATGCCCCAACACTAGGCCACCTGGGCAAGGTTCTGCTTCCGCATCGGAGCATGAAGATTGAATAGCTGTAGTGGGTGGAATCATGTGAAAGCTAAAATAAGACCCTGCATGGAGAGCTCCTAGCGCAGCAGCTGGTATACAGTAAGTGCTCAAGAAATGAGCTGCAGAGAAGAGCCTGCCCAGCTTCGGGCTGCTCAGACCTCCTGTATTAGATGTGAAGCCACTTGCAGCAGGTTCTATGATTTCATATTATTTCAGACACCTGAAGTCTGGACCCTAGACTTCAGCACACTAGTGGATGTAAATGAAATGCAAATCAAACTGTCCCCAGATAAACAGGGAACCAACCAGCTGGAGATCAAGAGGGTGGGCTGCCTCTGAAGAGAGCCGATGCTCACATCTGTCTGATTTACGGGTCATCGCCAGTCTTCCCAAACAGAGGATGGCACATCCAAGCACTTAGCGAGGCAGAGGTGCCTTCACAGCCCAATTCTGGGCATCTCCCTTCTTCTCTGTGCCTTTGCAGGAGCCAGGTCCTCACAGGTCTCCATCAAACCTGCTCAGAAGATGTGGGGAGATTTCCTCTTGCTCTGGACTTAGTGACTGAGATTCACTTGAAGTGACAGCCCCACCAGAAGTGTCCACACCACAGGGGTAGATGGGGCTCTGCATACAGTGATGTAATGCAGAGAGGCAGTGTGCTAATGACATGCAAATACCCAGAGGTAATGTGGGCAACGAAACCAGGCAGGTGGAAGGAAACCACCAGCGCAACCCAAGGACCCTCATGTCTGGAAGCGGTAGACTCTGGGGTGATGGTGAGCCCTTCCCTGCCCAGCTGGCCACCCTACTGTGCAGAAGCTGCAGACCCAGACAGCCTGGTCTTTCCCAAGAAAACTGCAAATCTTTGAACATGACATTCTTGATTTCTGGTTCAGTTTGCTCCAGATACCATTAATGTTAACAAAAGTTTGAGGTTTTCTGGCTCACGGGCCTCCTATTTATAGAACTTCTTACATCAGTGGTTCTCAACCTTCCCTGGGGTCATGGGCCTTTTGAAATTACAGTGAATAAAGTCTAAAGAAAAGCCATGGTGTGAGGAGATTCTTGCAACTCCGATAAGGGCAAAGGACTGATGTCCAGAGTACTTTAGTAAAAGAACAAACCAAAAGTCCAATGTGAATCAATCATTAAAAAATAATACAACTCAATAGAAAAATGGGTACTAGACCAGAGCTCTGCTTTCCAGAAAGGAAACCCCAAAGGCCAGTAGACATAGGAAAAGTGACCACTCTTACTGATCATCTTACTAAACAACAGGGAATTCTCTGGATGCCCAGTGTTTAGGACTCCGAGCTTTCACTGCCAGAGGCCTGGGTTTGAACCCCCAGTCCAGGAACTAAAATCCCACAGGTTACATGGCATGACACAAATAAATAAATAAATAACATCACCATCCCTCCACCACACACACACACATACACCAGATTGGTAAAATCAATATGCCTGACAGTGTGGACCACAGTGAGATATCAAGGAACCGGAGCGTTCATCTACAGCTGATGGGAATGTAAATTGGAAAAAACACTCTGGGAAACAATCTGGAAAGGCCTGGGAAAGCTGAATGTGCACAGAGCCCAGGACCCAGCAATATCCCCCAGTTACTTTCCTTAGGCAAACTCCTTTACGCACACAAGACAATGTCTACAGAACATTGCTCATGAAGGTCAAGTCCTAGAACCAGCCCTCACTTCCAGAAGTCAGAGAGCTGCGGCTGAGCTATGCAACGTGAGACCACAGAGCAGAGAGAGGGAGCGACCGTCAGGTTCACACTCGACTGACGATCTGTGTGTTCCTTGGAAAGCAAGTCCGAATATTCACGGTCAGAGTTCAAAAGCAGGCGCCACCGAACAAGCTGTCATTTAGGAATAGGCTCCCAGTTGGAAAGATGATAGAGGCAGCCAGAAATGATCGTTAAAAACAAGCAAACCAGGAGAGTAGTTACCTCAATGGAGAGAGGGGAGATACGATTAAAGTGGGGCTTACTGGGGACCTCCAGCTACCGACAGTGTCGTGCTTCTCGAGGCAAGGATTGATACCGAACACTTTCTCCATTATTTGCGACCCTATGGACTGTAGCCCACCAGGCTCCTTTGTCCATGGGGATTCTCCAGGCAAGAATACTGGAGTGGGTTGCCATGCTCTACTCCAGAGGATCTTCCCAACTCAGGGATCGAACCCTCATCTCCTGTGGCTCCTGTCTCGCAGGCGGGATCTCTACCACTGAGCCAGCGGGGAAGCCCTCTCTTTATGTGTATTCCATCATAAAATAAACGTAAAGGTCATTCTTCTTTCTGCTATTAAAAAAGACCTGATGAAATCTAGGCATCCTCCTTCCAGAACTATGAAAAAACATTATATATTTAATGTAAATGCAGGGGGCTCACAGGGCCTTTTGAGGTCCTCTGTAGGAGGAACTCATCTAGGCTGCTACAGCTGACTCACACACTTGTCATCCCGGGAGGTGGGCGGCCATCCGATCCCACTGGTGCAGGGACGCAGCTCAGGCAGCAGTGGGGAAAGGAACGTTCCGGGACTGGCAGAGCCAAGCTGGCACCCTGAAGGAAGCTCTCCACATCTGCACAGCCTCCTGCCACCAGCCTCGGCACACTTCCCCCCTTCCTGGAGTATTTCCACCTCCGAGACCTCAGTATTTCCATTTGCCTGGCCCTGGCTGGCATCCCTAATCTGCAGCTCACCCCAGAGTAAGAAGTATGGAAAGAAAGAAGTATGGAAACACCAGAAGGTAGCTAATTGCTTGTGTTACAAATAGTAATCTTGCCTTTTAAACCTTAGGAGGATAATGATCTGTTTTTGGTGTATTAAAGCTTAATTGTTTAAGTAGGGGAATAAAAATCAACTTCTAAACAGGGGAGTATAGAAGCAGAACAGACCTCCTGGAGAAGCAAGGCTGTGAGGTGGTGGAAGAAGACTCACCGTACGGCTCGGGGAAGACACTTCTTCCCCTTGGGCCTCAGCTGCCCATCTGTTCAGTGGAGACACTGGGTTTCTAGAAGACACCTGAGAAGTCCCCAGCCCTGATATCCCAGAGTTCTGACCGCCAGCTTCATCTGCTCCCTTCTGAAATTAGGTGAGGTGAGAATGGTCTTCCTCATCACCGCCCAGGGCCAGGCACGTGGTAGATGCCGACTGATAAGGCTGTTGACCTTACTGTACATGCTCCCTATTCCTCGCAGGGCTAATCGCAGACAGAAGCCTCGCTATCCTCATCTATAAAGCGAGAAGCACCGTGTGGGGCCAACGTGAGCCACGCAGGATGTGAGAGCCCTTGCCCAGTGCCCAGGACACAGTGGGCTCCACCTGGTTGGTCCCATCTTACCTTGGCCACCTGAAAGAGTGCTTCAGCTCTGGCTGAGCTTGCCCTCTCCCAGCACACACAGCACGGCAGCTCCATCCCTGGGTGCCACTGCCATCCCACCAGATGGGCCAGGCCATGGCAGACAGGCCCGGGCTGTACTCCAAGTACAAAAAGACTACCAAGCCTCTCCCTCCCAGGAGGTCCTAGGAGCCTCTGTTGGTTGGACATGCTTTCCAGAGCTTTCGGGGCCCCAATACCCGAACATCTAACTGCACACCTCTCTCCCTAGGGCCAGAGTCCACAAATGTTGGATCAAAACGAGGGCAATAAATCCATCTAGTAAATGAAACACTCTGTAATAGACAGAGCAAGCTCCTTGAAATGTAAAGACAAATAAAATAATGAAATTAGCAAGCGAAAAGCAAGAGCAATTCTGACTGAAGAGTGGCTCTTTTGAGGTGTTGGCTATTAAAGGAGGTCAAGAGTTGGGGTGGAAAGACAGAGAGGAGAGAAAAGAAAAAAAAAAGAGGAAGAAGAAGGGAGAAAGGAGGCAAAGAGGCAGAGAAAAGAAGAGGGTAGAGGGAGACAGGACATAGAAAAAGATAATTTCAGGTCCTGGTGGTAAGGGCTTTGAGTAAATCTGATTTGGTGTCAGCAGCTTGCCTTGGCTTCTTTGCCTGATTTGTTCCGGGTGAGGAGGCTGGAATCAAGACTGTGAATCCGTGCTGACCTTCAGATAAGCTGACAGTTGGCTAGGGAGGTCCACTGCCTTGCTCACACCTCAGAGGAGACAGATACTCAGTCTCAGGGCGTAGAGTGATGAATGGGGAGAGGGGTAGCCGCTGTATTCCTGGACTGAAGGTCATAGCCCCTGCCAAGTAGCCTTCCCCACACAGGCCTGGGGTGGCAACGGGAACCACAGTCCCCCGGGCACTCACTGTTCATCGAGATTCCCCTGCATCCCACCCAGGTCTTCGTGAACAGTCCCTTTATTAAACTCTTCTCCAACTTGAGTGAGCTGTCTGCTTCCTGCTGGGACTCACTTGAAACAAGCGCACAGGTAGTGATCCTCAAGTCAGCCCTGCCTGCAGGTTATCCCATTTCCAGATAAGAACATTGAGCCCAGAAGCTCAGAGAGGGGAAGTGACTTGTCTGAGGTTGCACAGCTGGTAACAGAGGAGCTGGGGTTACCACCAGCATCTACTGGTTCCCCAACCTGCCCTCAGGTTTCCTAACTAGAGACAGGGCTTCCCAGGTGGCTCAGCGGTAAAGAATCACATACCAATGCAGGAGATGCAGGTTCGATCCCTGGGTCAGAAAGATCCCCTGGAGAAGGAAATGGCAACCCACTCCAGTATTCTTGCCTGGGAAATCCTGTGGACAGAGGCGCCTGGCAGGCTACAGTCCATGGGGTCACAAAAGAGTCAGACATAACTTAGTGACTAAACAATAGCAAACCAGAGAGAGAAAGAGAATGGTTCAGTGATGAAAGACTGGGCCAGAAGTCGGGAAGCTCATAGGGTATCACCATCACTGCCCACTTGAGTCCACTCTAAGCAGGAGCCTCAGAGGCTGCTGGGAAGCTGCCTTCCTTATCTCCCAAAGCCCTGTCAACTCCCTGCATCAAATGTCTCCATCAAATCTTCAATCCCCACTGCCAGTGTCCCAAGAGACTCTTCCTCATCCCCTCCTACCTGGTCAAAGTCGCCTGGCTGCCTCTTACCACCATCAGCTTCTCTACCATGGGAGGGATCTTTCTAGAATGCCTACGTCACTCTGACATCTCTTCCTAGAATCTGTCTCTCCTTCTTCACTGCCTATGAGATCAAGTTCAAACTCCTGGGCATCAAAACCCTTTTCAGCTTGGCCTCTGCTGACCTTACCTCCCCCAGTGACCTCCTCACCACTCAGTGTGGCAGCCTTTGGAACATCTGCAGTTGACGCATGCACCCTGCCCTACCCACCTCTGGGCCTTTGAACAGATTCTCTCCTCCACTCGGAGTGCCCTTCTGAGCTTTCTGTTTGGGGCAAACTCCCATTTTTCTTTCAAGATCGAGCTGAAGCATGACTAAGAGAAAGCTCTCCTGAGTTCCCCACTGTCATCACTTTCTCTGCCCTCAATCTCCCTCCCTGATCATCTCTTCCACTTTTGTGCTCAGAATCTTTGTTCCTGCCTTGCCACAGCTTTTTGTTTGTATTTTCTGCATCAAAAATCCTTCAGGAAATAAACCATGGCAATAAATCTAACATGAACCATGAATTTCTTTGCCCCACACAAAACTGCTACCCTGCCTTTCTCCCTTGCTGTTCTATGAACATTTGAAGGCAGGGATGTATCTTCATCCCCTAGGTTCCCAGGTCAGGGCCTGAACACCTCCAGTGCTCAGTACATCTTGTTGACTAAGCCACTAAGATCACCGATCCTTGACTGTGTGAATAAGGAGCCTTTGGACCTGAGGCCGCTGTGTGGCCTGGGGCAAGTCCCTGAACCTCTCTGTTCTTCTTGCTGAAGTCTCAATGGTAAGCCCTTCCACTTGTTCTTAGATATATAACTACCCTTTTCTTCCTCTTCCTCAGAGCCCAAGCCCTCTCCCAAGTGCTACAGCAGTTGATATTTTATTTGCATCCCCAGAGCCCTCTTTTAAATTCTCCTCTTTGAGTTTCCCTAAGTTCTCCTGCTGTTGACTTATTTATGCTCGGAGGAGAGCTTGTTGGATCACAGAGGTGCCGCTGGCAGAGCCTGGGAGCCCCCACGCATGCCCACAAAGTGTTTTCTCATCCATAAAGGATTCTGGCTCCAAGGCAAGCATGATGGACCATGGGAACACACAGGCCTTTTTGGTACCCGCAGGCATGTGACGACATTCTGGACCAAGACTCAGGATTCTCTGCAAACCCAGCTGGGGGGTGTGGGGCATCCTGGGCAGCACTCCACCTCTTCTTAGGATCATCAGGCAGCCTCTGGGGTGACAAATACCATTCTCCTCTTGCAATTTACTTTTCCCTGTTGCTGCACCCCCGTCGCACCTCCCCCAGTCTTCCCATAAATGTGTTAACCCCCCTGAGGCGGAAGTCATCCAGAAGCAAGGCTGTGTGAAACATCAGGCTGGTGGCAGACACGCCTTGGGAAGACCTGGCCTCCCCTGTCGCCTCATTATAGCAAGCTTTCCCACACACCACCACAGCATCACCGATCCCAGGAAGACAGGAAGCCATCCCCTTACAGTAACGTGACTTATGATTTATGGTTGTGATTACAACTCCCTTCTCCACCTCTTCCCCCATTTTTTTTTTTTTTTTGCAAAACATCTGATTTAATGGGGAAAATGTTATTCAGAGGAGCCGTGAGCTGTAAAATGCAATAGCAGGGGAAATGGTAGAATATGGTCTCTACTAGTAACGGCCACAGTGATCAGCTCTCAGATCGGAAACAGAGGCTTCTCAGGAACTGGCCTGTGACATTCCTGCCGCGGGCTGAAAGAGACCCAGGCTCAGACCCAGCCTGGAGAGGCAGCCTGGAAGAAGGCCCGCCTCCACCTCCTTAGCCGGCCCTTGCCTTTCATCACCTCTGGCCCTTCCTTTCTCGTGCTGTCAGCAGTGGGAGAGGGGCAGAGACCTTAGACTCCAGGCCAGTAGCTTCCTGCCAGGCTCCTTGGCTGAAGAAGGCAGCCAGCAGCTGCTGACAGGGCTTTCAAACCTACCTCTTTCCTCCAATTACAAGGTGAACAACCCTGACTCAGAGGTGCTTTTAGCTACTTTAACTGCCTAGGGTGATGGGAGCTCTGCTGGCTAGCGCCCAGGACGCCTGGGTTCACGGGCTTGTGTGACCCTGGGCAAGTCCCTTCCCTCTCTGGGTTTGCTTCTTTGTAAAATGGGACAGCTGGACACGGTCTTGAGAGTCCCTTGGACTGCAAGGAGATCCAGCCAGTCCATCCTAAAGGAAATCACTCCTGAGTATTCACTGGAAGGACTGATGTTGAAGCTGAAACTCCAATACTTTGGCCACCTGATGTGAAGAACTGACTCATTTGAAAAGACCCTGATGCTGGGAAGGATTGAAGGTGGGAGGAGAAGGGGACGACAGAGGATGAGATGTTTGGAGGGCAACACTGACTCAATGGACATGAGTTTGAGTAAACCCCGGGAGTTGGTGATGGACAGGGAGGCCTGGCGTGCTGTAATCCATGGGGTCAAAAAGAGTCGGACACAACTGAGCGGCAGCTGAACTGAACTGGACAGATCTCAGGATAAGCAGGATGACCTCTCTTCTTTCTTCATTGGAACATGAGCTCCAAGAGGGCAGGATTCTCTAACCTGCTGAGTGTCCAGCACCTAAAGTACAATGCCTATCACCTGGAAGTCACTCCAAAAAATAAATAACTAAAATCTGATGTATGAATTCTGTACAGCCGTAGACTCATGGCCTGAAGGTTTATGAGCAGAGGTTTGAGAAGGACCTCAGAGCAACTCAGAGATCCCAGCTGAGGTGAGGACTTTTCCAAGACTCCTCTGCTCCTTCTCCAAACACTTCTTCCCCCACAGGAAGCTCCTTCATTTTCCTTGAAAGAAAGTCTTGTTCCTGGAACTGATGCTCCCAATCCCAGATTGGCCAGTGGGGCTGACTCCTCCCTCCCACATCACAGGGAGATAAGCAGGCCCGGCCAGTGGGTCTGGGTCTCAGGCTGTAGCAGCTGCTGCCCCTTCTAAGAGGCTCGGTCCTGACTTTGAGAGCCAATTGCTCTAAGCCCATGTCTGGATGGGCCTCTTGAAGCTCTGCCTGCTTTAGCAAGCAGGAAAGCAACTGGGCAGTTTCCAAAAATCTTAAACTTTGGCCTTTGATGGCTGAAGGTCACAATGGACACACAGACTAAGATCTCAGGACACAGGAGGGTACCAGGCGCAGGGCCGTGGCTGCGTGGTCAAGGCCCCATGTGCGTCAGCACCAAGGAGCTGCAGGGGCCTGGAGGGGCTAACGGAGAGAACAGAGGACCCCAGGGCCTCTTCCAGAGCCCTCCCCAACCACTACAAGCACCCACTCCCCAGGAGGGCAGGCATCACTTGGCTGAGGGGCTCAGCACCCTCTGTCCAGGCCTCTCTCTTGAGCTCTGGTGATTAGACATTTGCCCCTTCTGTTCATCCCGCAGTGTCAGAAATCAGCCTCAGCATCTCCACCCAAACCTGGTCCTCTGGGAGCTCAAGATGAGGCTCTCCCTTGTGGCTGAGGAGAGAGGAGGCTCAGAGATCGAACTGGCAGCGGCAGCAGCAACCCTAATATTAGTGTGAAGCAGGCCTGGACAGAGGTCCTTCCGCGGGTCTGGGGTCGGGCATACATTGTGCCTATGGCTGAGGGTCTCTAGACCCCCTGTTCTGGCCCCGCTTGAGAGGATCAGTCCCTTTTTCTGCCCTCAGACGAGGCGCTCCAGGGGCCCTGGGAGCCCTGGGAGCCAGTTTGTAAACCACGGAGCAAACAAGGGTGCTGCCTCAGTCTGGTCTTTGTAACAATTACTTGTTCACGACTATCTCAAATTCTAGTGGTGGAAACATCGTAATTGAACCGGCTGCAACAGGAAAATGCTTAGGACAGCGAGAGAAGAAACCAGACAGCGAAATGGTACGTTCATTCCAGCTGCGCCTGTCTCACAGGCCACCCCACCCCACCCCTGCACCCCGCCCTGGGAGGGGATCAGCCAACGCAAAGCTGTTTTCCGCCGCCCTTTCCCACTGGGTTCTTTAATATTCTTGCTACACTGTGTTTTCGCTTTTGTTTTTAAATTGTGTTTCAAACCTTCGGGAAGCCGTGACAACCTTCCAGCCTCTTTTGCAAACTTTGAAAGTAACTTTTGGGGGAAGAAGAGATGGAAAGAGGGCAGAGTTGGGTTTCAGTAGGGCAGTAGCCACGGTTTCAAGTGAATAAATACAGAGACTGGTGAGAGCTCCCTCACCTCCTGTTTGCACCATGTGAGCTGGGGGTGAGCTAAGTTTCACGACGGAGAGAGGCGAGGCAGACTGCCCACATCCCTAACCAGGCTCCGTGGGCCTCCTGGGGCTGGGCTGTCAGGGCACGGAGCAGCCTTGTGAGCTGGTGGCTTTCCTATGTCAGGGGTGCCAGCCAGTGCAAAGGGAGGACCCTGCTTAATCGCTTTTAATTTTAAAATCCTGACTCACAAAAGGAATCGCCCACCATAACTATTCCAGGGGCTCAGGGACAGGATGAGACACCTTACCCTCGGGAAATAAAATCACATTTCCACAGAAGTAACTTCAGAACTCCAAAGGCAAAGATATAGTCCAGACCGTCCCCTCATCCAGAGATCCCAGAGCTCAGACCCGCATGTCCAAGGCTGAGACTTGCCCCTCTGGGAGAGGTTGAGTCATCCAGGACAGAAGGCAGGTCTCCTCTGCAGCCAGACAACCTGAAACCAAATCCTAGCGCCCGTGAGTCAAGGAGCCTCTCTGAGCCTAAGGGTCCCCATCTGTAAAATGGAGCTACTCGTCCCTGGGCTGACCATCTCCCGGAAGCCCTGTGAAGCTGTCAAACACGGGCGTTCGTGGATGTGGCAGTGCTTTGGCAGGGCTTAAAACCTGTGTGCCATCAGCAAGGCTCATTCCTCTGCAACTGGTAGGCTCTGCTCGCCAAAAATCACAGCGTTTGTAAAATCTGCACCAACCATGTACACGCGGCTGCAGATTTTAGCTTATCTCCTGCTGTGGATGAGGGAGGGGTGTGTGTGTGGGGGGGTGGTCCTGGCAAAGCCTACAGGCAATCCAAGCTGATAGAGAGTAACGGAGGCTTTCGTGGGGGAAGGAAGGGTTGAACATCAACCAGAACAAATAAATAATGACAAAAAATGTTATTTTGAGTATTTCCTCTGTGCCATGCGCTTTACCTCTGATATCTTTTATCTTTCTAGTCCTCATCAGAACCCTATGGCAAAGGAACCATGCTTTTTTCAGATGAGGACATTAAGGCCCAGAGTGACTCAGTAACTATCTGCAGGTCACCACAGCTGGGATGGGATCCCAGCACTGTCTGGGCCTGGAGGTCACACCCTCCACCACTAGGCAAACTGCCTCTCTGTTTGGACAATGGCCCTGGTGACCCCCAGGGAAGAAGACACCAAAGTGTTGCTCTATCTCTTCAAGGAGAGTACAAAAATCAAAGAGGCTGTGGGGCAGATATAATCCCGTATCAGTTAGCTATTGCTGCATAACAAGTTATCCCCCAAATTAGTGACTTAAAACAATAGCTATCTGTTAGTGTTCACAGTCTGCAGTTTGGCTGGGTGACTCTTCTATTCTCTGTGGTAAGGCTCAGGTGGGGCGAGCCCTGCTGCTCTGGGCTGTAGGCTGCTCTGAGATGCCTTGAGTCTTCTCCGCAGGTCTCCTCAATCCTTCCAGCAAGCCAGCTGGGACACATTCGGGTGACCAAGGCAGAGGAGCAAGAGGGACATGGAAACACTCGAGAGCTTTTGCAAGCCCTGCCTTGCATCAAGTCTGCTGCTGTTCCACTGGCCAAAGCAAGTCCTGGCCAAGCCAGAGTCCGCGTGGGAGGGTGCTGCCCGAGGGCAAGGAGATGGGAAGCGGGCAAAACGGGGAACAGTACTGTCAGCAGCCCCGTCTGGCAGCACAGTCTCTGCCGGCTCACAAGTCCCTCCTTCGTAGATCCAGGCTCGCAGACGATACCCTTATAAGCACTGGGAAGTCTTTCCACTTTCCTAAGAGCGTGGTCTCCACTCATCCACAGGACAACCCTGAGGGTCGGGGTCCAGGAGCCCCTGTTTCTGGCGAAGAGACTGACAAACCTTGCAGCCAGTCACAGAGCTGGGAGGTGATCAAGTCTAGTCATGGGTTCATTCCACTAACGTTTCATCAGCACTCACTCGGCGCCCTTGACACCTCACTCCTGGTAGCTGAAGAGCCCAGGTCACCTGCTTCAGGAGCCAGAGCAGCTGGAGAGGAGTCTCCTGTAGGCAGGAGCCCTTTCCGAAGCCTCTCCCACCCTCTCAGCTGTGAACTTCCTGCCCCAGCTGTGTGAAGGCCATTTCCTCTCATTTACAATCGACGACACAGAAACCCAGAGAGGACTAGTGATCTGCTTGCCTGGGGTCACACAGCAAGGGCACCAGAGGATCCAGACTGAAACCTGCGTCTTCTGGAACCCACAAGGGCACTCTCCAGAACACCAGCGCTTGATTAGTCCAGTTCTCAGATTTTTTTTCTGTTGTTTTAAAAGAACTTCTGTGAAGTCCTGTTCCCTCCTCCCCGACCCCAGTCATTCTCAGCCTCTCTGCCCTCCCGTCCCCATCACTGCAGGCTTCTGCAAGAGCACTGCTGGAACAGGGAGGCCTGGCCACAGAAGGGGTTAAAATCCTCAGCGTCTCTTATAAATATTTCATGAGAAATATCTGCTGAGATAACCCCAGACTGTTGATGTCGACATTATGGCACCTGCACATTTTAATTGGTCTGAGAGAGCTGGCCCGTAATTGGTGCCTGGAAATTGGCACAAACCTGACTTGGTTGTAAAAGGGAAGAGTGGATTCTCCAGAGAACTGGGCATTTTAACTCCTGCCTGGCCAAGGGATGGAAAAGTATGGAGGAGAGTCATCAGGGAGAGGAGAAGAGGGACAGGCCTACCCGATTGTGCCAGCCCCCAGGCTAGTCCAAGCTTCTGACTCTGCTGGAGTCAGGAGAAAAGGGAGAGATGAGCCAGTGTTTAAGAGCGCAGGCTGGGGACAGGCTGGCTTAACCTTTTTTATGCCATGACCCCTGAGACCGTTTGGTCAAGACTGTGGGCTGTTTCTCAGAACAATGTTTTAAAATCATAAAGTATGTATGACTGCAAAACAAGTCAACTTTGTTGCTTTTTTTAAAAAAAATTTATCAAACAATTTTAAATTGGACTAAAGCAACATATGTGTCGACAAAGGTCTGTAGAGTCAAAGCTATGGTTTTTCCATTAGTCATGTATGGATGTGAGAGTTGGACTGTAAAGAAAGCTGAGCACAGAAGAATTGATGCTTTTGAACCATGTTTCATCAGCACTCACTCGGCGCCCTTGACACCTCACTCCTGGTAGCTGAAGAGCCCAGGTCACCTGCTTCAGGAGCCAGAGCAGCTGGAGAGGAGTCTCCTGTAGGCAGGAGCCCTTTCCGAAGCCTCTCCCACCCTCTCAGCTGTGAACTTCCTGCCCCAGCTGTGTGAAGGCCATTTCCTCTCATTTACAATCGACGACACAGAAACCCAGAGAGGACTAGTGATCTGCTTGCCTGGGGTCACACAGCAAGGGCACCAGAGGATCCAGACTGAAACCTGCGTCTTCTGGAACCCACAAGGGCACTCTCCAGAACACCAGCGCTTGATTAGTCCAGTTCTGCAGATTTTTTTTCTGTTGTTTTAAAAGAACTTCTGTGAAGTCCTGTTCCCTCCTCCCCGACCCCAGTCATTCTCAGCCTCTCTGCCCTCCCGTCCCCATCACTGCAGGCTTCTGCAAGAGCACTGCTGGAACAGGGAGGCCTGGCCACAGAAGGGGTTAAAATCCTCAGCGTCTCTTATAAATATTTCATGAGAAATATCTGCTGAGATAACCCCAGACTGTTGATGTCGACATTATGGCACCTGCACATTTTAATTGGTCTGAGAGAGCTGGCCCGTAATTGGTGCCTGGAAATTGGCACAAACCTGACTTGGTTGTAAAAGGGAAGAGTGGATTCTCCAGAGAACTGGGCATTTTAACTCCTGCCTGGCCAAGGGATGGAAAAGTATGGAGGAGAGTCATCAGGGAGAGGAGAAGAGGGACAGGCCTACCCGATTGTGCCAGCCCCCAGGCTAGTCCAAGCTTCTGACTCTGCTGGAGTCAGGAGAAAAGGGAGAGATGAGCCAGTGTTTAAGAGCGCAGGCTGGGGACAGGCTGGCTTAACCTTTTTTATGCCATGACCCCTGAGACCGTTTGGTCAAGACTGTGGGCTGTTTCTCAGAACAATGTTTTAAAATCATAAAGTATGTATGACTGCAAAACAAGTCAACTTTGTTGCTTTTTTTAAAAAAAATTTATCAAACAATTTTAAATTGGACTAAAGCAACATATGTGTCGACAAAGGTCTGTAGAGTCAAAGCTATGGTTTTTCCATTAGTCATGTATGGATGTGAGAGTTGGACTGTAAAGAAAGCTGAGCACAGAAGAATTGATGCTTTTGAACCATGGTGTTGGAGAAGAGTCTTGAGAGTCCCTTGGACTGCAAGGAGATCTGACCAGTCCATCCTAAAGGAAATTAGTCCTGAATATTCATTGGAAGGACTGATGCTGAAGCTGAAACTCCAGTACTTTGGCTACCTGATGCGAAGAACGGACTATTAGAAAAGACCCTGATGCTGGGAATGATTGAAGGCAGGAGGAGAAGGGGAAAACAGAGGATGAGATGGTTGGATGGCATCACCAATTCAATGGACATGAGTTTGAGCAAGCTCCGGGAGTTGGTGATGGACAGGAAAGCCTGGTGTGCTGCAGTCCATGGGGTCACCAAGAGTCAGACACGACTGAGCGACTGAACTGACTGTGCTTCCTTATTCCTGTTACATGACACGATCTAATGGTATCACAACCACTGTGCTTTCAGAGTAGACATGAGCACAGATGATATTTCACGATCTCTGCCACAGTGTGACATAGAAACACCTGTGATTTCGACTGGTGACAAAGTCAGAGGTGCTGTTACCATAACTAGTGTGTTGCTTACATTCACACTTGAAGGAAATACTAAAGTTCAGTTAGAGGTGAGTGAACATAAAGTTGTATTTCTTCCCATGCATGTTCATAGACTCCAGGCTAAGGATCCTGGCCTCAGAGCCTCACAGCTCTGTTATTTCCTAGTGAGTGGCCTTGGCTTCCCCTGGCCTTGGTTTCTTCATCTGCAAAGAGGGCTTGGGAGGTGGGCTGAGCTGGCTTTAAAAGCCAGTTGCTCGGGTGTGCCCTGGGAATTTGGCTGGGCCTGGCTAAGCCTCACTGGCTGCAGAATGGGGCTCCTGGCAGTAGCACCCTCAGGCTGATCTGGGATGGGATGAGATCGTGCAGGCAAATGCCCAGCAGAGTGCCCAGCAGAGGAGCTCAGGACGAGGTAGCCATCCCAGGATGAACCGGTGCTTTGGTGGCCAACCCAGGCTGCCCAGAGGCAGATGAGACGCCCGTGTTCCCCACTAGACCGCAGATGCTCGATGCTCTTAACCTACTGTCCCGTGCACGTCTCCTGGCCTGGCCTCTGCTGCTTCCTGCCGTAGCGCAAAGAGGGTCCTGGACTCTGGAACACATCACCTCCTGAGCAGGGCTGCTCTGGGGTGTTGTCAAGTCGGTACCCACCAAGCCAGCTGCGATAGGGAAGCCAGACCCATGTGGAGACATCCCTGCCTTGGCGGAAGTGCCAACTTTCAGATTGTTCCTAAGTTCCCGCTCTCCCGCAGCGTGGGCAGTGGTGTCACCTCCCCTCCCATCCCCCAGGCCTGCTGAAGGGCTTTCCGTGCAAGCCTCAGGCTT
Source organism: Madoqua kirkii (assembly GCA_006408675.1). NCBI lineage: Eukaryota > Metazoa > Chordata > Mammalia > Artiodactyla > Bovidae > Madoqua > Madoqua kirkii. The sequence continues at coordinate 26,364 of SJYC01111475.1, forward strand.
TACCCCAACACCATGCTAGTGATGGGGAGGCAGGACCGTCCTCAGAAGAGTCAACCCCTTTAGGGCAGCAAGGTGGGAGCGGTGACCGACCTTGGCCCCACCAGTCCTCTCGGGGGCTTCTGCTAGACACAGGAGGTAGATGGGCATCTCCTGTTTTCGAGTGACAGGAAAGGTTGCCATGGCTACCTGCCTGTTCTGAATCCCATCCAGCCCAAGCCCCAAACCCTCCCTTGACTGGCAGCTGCAGAGCTGCAGCAGCCCCTCCTGGTCTTCCTCTGCTCTTGCAAAGCCAGCCAGAGTCCCTGGAAGTCAATGCTCCACCCCCATTCCTGGAGACGCCCTCCATCCCCCAGGAGACCTGTCTTCCTGGGACTTGCTGTGGGTTCCGGGGGAAGCCATCCTCTAATTTTGGACATGTTTAGAGCCCATCAGTGCCAAAGCGAGCAGAGAGACAGTGTCTTGGGAGAGCAGAGACTGTGGGCCTGAGAAGGTGGGGGAGCTGGAGACATCCTTGAGAAGCCCAGGCTGGGTAACTGTGGAGGCGCAACAGGGGACAGATAGGCAGGGGACCGGGGGTCCAGTAGCCCTTCTGCGACCAAGTGCCTTGCCCTCGGGCCCTGGGCCTTCACAGGCTCCTGCTTCCCGGCTCCCCGCAGCCCCCATGGAAGGAGGGAAAGTGGGGGCAGTGAGCCTGGATGCCTGCTCTGTGCCTGGACACCTCGTGCCACATCCCAGTGACTCTCTGGGGCAGTAGGAACGCTGGTTTGAGGCCCACTTTACAAACAGGATGCTGAGGCTCCAAGAGGCTCCGTGATTTGCTTAAGGTTATGGAGCTAGGAAGTGGCAGCCCCAGAACTCAAACCCAGGCCTCCTCTATGAAGCACGAACTCCCCATTCCAACCTGACCCTCAAAAGCCAGCCTGCCAGTTTCCGAGTCGTATCTGTGTGCCGGGTACTGTTCTAGGCTCTCCAGACCCCGTGGACGTTCCACGTTAAGAAAGTGAATAGGGATTCAGCGTCACACGGCCTTGAACTGGAATTTAATCTGATGTGTCTGCCTCCAAAAACAGTGATCTGAGTTCAATTCAACCAACACTAACTAAGCATCTGGTATTCTCCAAACCTTGACCTTAGTGGGGCTATGGCAGCAAATGCAAACGAGACACCTCAGTCCGCCCCACCCTTGCCCTGTGGAGCTCACTTTCTAATGAGCTTACTCTCTTACAAAATAGTAGATAAAAGGTAAATCACCTAATATATTAGGTGGTGGTAAGTGCTGGAGAAAAATTCATGCAAAGTAAAGGAGGGTGGGTGGGCCCAGAATGGGGTAGGTGGAAGGGGACAGAGGAGATCCCAGGGAGAAGGTGACCTTCTAGCAAAGACTCGAAAAAGTTGCGGAAGGGAGCCAGGTGTCATAGCAGTGCCTGGCACATAATAGATGCTTAGTAAATGTTTGCTAAAGGGAGGAACTAATTCCAAGACCCACTGGGTGATGGTATTTGCAAGGTTACCACCCATCAGCAGAAATCTGCATTCCCTTCCGCAATCTGTGGACTTCGTTTACAGCACGTGTGGACATGGCATTCTATGCTGTAAACGTCTGTGGACTTGAACATGAAGGGTGGGCAGGCTTGGAGGGAATGCTTAGTGCATCACATGGAACAGCCTGGGTGCGAGTTTCCCCCCAAATGGCTAAATCTAGAGCTGTCTGCAACTCCTGACTTTTCTGTAAGGGGAACCACTGCTAAACCCAGACGTGCATGCTGGGCAGAAACCTGTGGACAAGCCAGACAGTCTAGGGTGGCTGGTAGGCGATTGTGGCTTTGTGTTTGGGTGCTAATCAGGGGATTCTAAAAGGGGACCCAGGTCCCTCTCAAGCCTGCTCAGGGCATTTCAGCACAGCCTGGCTCACTGTTTGCAGAGAGACTAGCTGAGATGGTATTTCTGAGGTTAATGCCCAGTGGGATGTGGGCAGGGGCCTAGGGGGTTGGAACACTGTCTGCAGACTCTGCTTGCAGGGAAATCCTGACAGTGCTGCAGAAATAGACTGTGCTTCCCTATAATTGGATACATATTTATTTAAAGAGGTTATAATTTCCTACTGGTTTGCTGCTTGATAAATACTGAATTTATTTTTTTTTTCATAACTGCAGCTTTGGAAAAAAACAAATCCAGGTTTGGACTTGAATAAGGATGTACGTCATGAAGATCCCAGGCAGCAATTTTCCTCCAAACACCAGCAAAGCCAAGAGCAGGATGGGGTGGGGCTGGAGTGAATGTGGGGTAAACAAGA
>SJYC01111476.1:0-72196 GCA_006408675.1 Madoqua kirkii
TGCTTGCAGGGAAATCCTGACAGTGCTGCAGAAATAGACTGTGCTTCCCTATAATTGGATACATATTTATTTAAAGAGGTTATAATTTCCTACTGGTTTGCTGCTTGATAAATACTGAATTTATTTTTTTTTTCATAACTGCAGCTTTGGAAAAAAACAAATCCAGGTTTGGACTTGAATAAGGATGTACGTCATGAAGATCCCAGGCAGCAATTTTCCTCCAAACACCAGCAAAGCCAAGAGCAGGATGGGGTGGGGCTGGAGTGAATGTGGGGTAAACAAGACGTGGTGGCGGGGGTGGGGGTGAGGGCAGGCAGAAGTGGGGGAGGGAGGCCCGGGTGTAACTGGAGTGACAGCATTCAGTGCAGTCCAGTTCAGTCGCTCAGTTGTGTCCGACTCTTTGCGACCCCATGAACCGCAGCACGCCAGGCCTCCCTGTCCATCACCAACTCCCGGAGTTTACCCAAACTCATGTCCATCGAGTTGGTGATGCCATCCAGCCATCTCATCCTCTGTCATCCCCTTCTCCTCCTGCCCCCAATCCCTCCCAGCATCAGAGTCTTTTCCAATGAGTCAACTCTTTGCATCAGATGACCAAAGTACTGGAGCTTTATCTTTAGCAACATTCCTTCTAAAGAACACCCAGGACCAATCTCCTCTAGAATGCACTGATTGGACCTCCTTGCAGTCCAAGGGACTCTCAAGAGTCTTCTCCAACACCACAGTTCAAAAGCATCAATTCTTCAGCGCTCAGCTTTCTTCATAGTCCAACTCTTACTTCCATACATGACCACAGGAAAAACCGTAGCCTTGACTAGATGGACTTTTGTTGGCAAAGTAATGTCTCTGCTTTTGAATATGCTGCTTAGGTTGGTCATAACTTTTCTTCAAAGGAGTAAGTGTCTTTTAATTTCATGGCTGCAGTCACCATATGCAGTTATTTTGGAGCCCCCCAAAATAAAGTCTGACACTGTTTCCACTGTTTCCACTGTTTCCCCATCTATTTTCCATGAAGTGATGGGACCAGGTGCCATGATCTTAGTTTTCTGAATGTTGAGCTTTAAGCCAAGTTTTTCACTCTCCTCTTTCACTTTCAACAAGAGGCTTTCTAGTTCCTCTTCACTTTCTGCCATAGGAGTGGTGTCATCTGCATATCTGAGGTTATTGATATTTCTCCCAGCAATCTTGATTCTAGCTTGTGCTTCATCCAGTCTAGCATTATTGCCCTGCAATTCCCTCCTTCGTGCTTCCACTCCTGCATTCCCCTCTGCCTGGAATGCCTTTCTTTCTCCATTGCTGCATGTCTAATCCTACCTATTAATACATGGCTGAAAGGCCACCTCCTCCAGGAAGTCATCCCGGATTTTCCTGCTTACCAAAAGCTGTCTTTAGCTTGGTTTCCCAAAGTCCACCCTCAACTCATCTAAGGCGGTTGCCGCAGTGCATTGTGGTTACTTGGTGTTGTGGGTTGAACTGCATCTACTCTCAAAAAGATATGTTGATGGCCTAACCCCCGGTTCCTACAAATGTGGTGCTATTTGGAATTTGGGTCTTTGCAAATGACATTAGTTAAGAAGAGGTTATACTTAGTTTGGGGCAGGAGGCGTGTCTAATAGTATGACTAGTGTCTTCATAAGAAAAAGAGGAGAGATACCGAGAGCCCTGTGCAACCACAGACGCAGAGTTTGGACCCATGCAGCTGCAAGCCAGGGATTTCACAGCCTCCACCAGCATCTAGGAAGAGGCAGGAGAGGATTCTATTCAGAATCTCAGGGTGAGCATGGCCTTGCCCACATCTTTACTTTTCTATTTTTAATTGAAGGATAGTTGATTTGCAATGATTCTGCTGTACACCTTCATTTTAGTTTTCCAGCCTCACGAACAGTGAAAGGGCAAATTTATGTTGTTTTAATACATTCAGTTCATGTTGCTTTCTTACACAGTCCTAGGAAACGAACACCCTGGGGGACAGGCCTTTTCTTTCTTCTGGAAAGATCCCTGCTGTAGCACAGCAGGCACAGTATTGGTGATCAGTCAACATTGATTGATGAGTGAATGGCTGGATGGATGTCTCCCTGGAGTGGGGGGTCCACACCTGGTCTTTGTGTCCCCAAATGCCTTGTGTGGACTGAAGTCCTGGCCTAGTTTGTGTCCCTGTGGCTTCCAGTCTGGGTCACCACAGTAGATTCCCAACTGGCCTCCACTCTTGTCTTCTAACCACTTCCTCAAGCTTTGCTGAGATCTTAGGTCATTCCATACTGAGAGGACTTTCCCATCTCTGGGCCTTTGCCCAGGTGTGCCCTTGGCCTAGAGTGGTCCCCACCCCAGGCAACCCCCACCCATCTTGCAAGCTACCCTGTACCACCTTCTGTATGTTCTGTTTCTAGGATCGCTCCTTTCACCCTGGGTTCCAGTTACTTGTCTCCTTGTCTGTCCACCCTGCTGGCCTGTTAGTATCTTATTTTCCATCTGTGTCCCTGTGCCTTCCTACTGAGGAGGGGCTGGTGGAAGCCTGAGGGTGAGCTAGGGCATGAATCTGGGCCGAGTGGTGAGAGGAATGGTCCTCCCTTACCTTAGTTTGTTGGATGATTTTCACATCTGTCTCACCCGCTTTCAGGGCTCGGGGTCCCAAAGGACTGGGAGGCTCGTGGGGAGACCTGACAGGCAGAGCTGGAAGGGGCTCTAGCTCGGCTTCCTGGCCACCCTTCTCAGGTCTGAGATCACAGGGAAGGAAGATACTTGTCCCCTCCCAAGGGACCACGTGTCCAGAGCCCCAAGATTTGCTTGGAGCCTCTGGTCAGCTTACTTAGTAAGACTCTTCAGCCTTAGAGGCTAGAACTGGGGGAGCTGATGGGGAAAGAAGGAAGGAGAAGATGACCAATTGCCTCAAGAGGAGATGAGAATCAGACTTACAGCACATCAACCACGGGCCAGGCCCCAAGCAAGCTGCTTTGACACTTGATCTGGAATTCTCAGCATAGTCCTAGGAGGCAGGTACTATTTACAGATGAAGGAACTGAGGCTCAGATGCCCAGGTCCTGCAGCTGCTAGAGCTGGGATTTGAACCCAAGCCTTCTTGGCCCAAAGGCTGTGAGCTTCCTACTACACTGTCGTGTCTCTTCCACGAAGGGCACCAGAATCTGGGTCAGGCTGTGGCCTCAGAGATGGCCAATCCAAAGGGGCAGCCAACCTTTGCTCTCAGATGCCTGGAGAACATTTTTCAATCCATGTTTTGCAAAATGGAAGAGAAAGTTCTGGGGTGCTCAGGCCCTTGAGGAAACTCCTCTTTGCAGTGGAACAGTTAGGTCAAGTGGAAGAGGGTAAGGATCCAGGCTCAGGGCTCAGACTTGGAGCTTCCATTCACAGTATGATGGGACTAATACAAAGTTCGCATTAATGGGGGTGTAGTATCCAGAAGGAGGAGGTGATTATTCTGCTGGCCTTGCAGGGGTCCAACAATGTTCTGAGCAGGGTCCATTCCTGGGAACTCACATTGAGAGAGACATTGCCTGGTAAGGGGGCTGGGGATTTTTCACCCAGAGAAGATACATCGGGAATTGAGAAATGTCGTTAATACCTCAAGGGCTCTCCAGTGGATGAGCAATTAGACAGATTCCTTCTGGATCTAAGAGCTGGAGCGAGGACCAGCTGCTGGAAGGCACAGGAAGCCAAGCCTCACGTGTCTCCTCTAAAAACACAGCGGGATCCCTTGGTGGGAATCAGATCTCTATAGCAGGAGTCATTCAAAGGAGATGGTAAAAAGTTAAATCAGCATGAAATTTTGAGTTGGACCAGGTGTCTCACCACAGATGAGAATGTCCATCCTCATTATAACAGTTTCTATGGCAATACATAAAGTGCTTGCTGAAAAGTCAGAGGCTCTGGTCTTTTGAATCAGGCATTTCCCTTGAGAATGGGGTTCTGGGAATCTGCATTTTAAAGCAGTCCTGTTATGCATCCAGGTTTGAAGGTCACTGTCTATGAGGTCATGGGGGCAGCGACAACCCCCAACCCCTTCCCCTAGTTCACATAATAGAGATGCTCAGTGTCTCTCATTCAACCCATGAGCCTCTCAGGTCTTCTGCCCCAGACCTGATCTGCTGCAGGCCAAGGGACCCTGACTGCTGAGGCTGAATTTAAGCCTGCTGGTTGGTCCCTTTCCATCGTGATCTGGGGAAGCAGGAACCAAGTGTTGCTACTACCTGGTCTGGAATGCAGGGTGGGGAGAAGCATCCCTGAGGCCCAGACTATTTCTCCAGTATGTCTAGCAATAACAGGCTGCTATTATTTAAGTTGCTTCAGTCATGTCCGACTCTCACATAATAGAGATGCTCAGTGTCTCTCATTCAACCCATGAGCCTCTCAGGTCTTCTGCCCCAGACCTGATCTGCTGCAGGCCAAGGGACCCTGACTGCTGAGGCTGAATTTAAGCCTGCTGGTTGGTCCCTTTCCATCGTGATCTGGGGAAGCAGGAACCAAGTGTTGCTACTACCTGGTCTGGAATGCAGGGTGGGGAGAAGCATCCCTGAGGCCCAGACTATTTCTCCAGTATGTCTAGCAATAACAGGCTGCTATTATTTAAGTTGCTTCAGTCATGTCCGACTCTTTTGTGACCCCATGAACGGTAGCCTGCCAGGCTCCTCTGTCCATGGGATTTCCCAGGCAAAAAGACTGCAGTGGATTGCCATTTCCTTCTCCAGGGTATCTTTCTGACCCAGGGATGGAACCCATGACTCCTGCCTTGGCAGGCAAATTCTTTACCACTGAACCACCAGGGAAGCCCCATCAATAACAGGGAATGGTGATTAATTATCTGTGTCACACTGGCTGGGCTGTGGAGCCCATATATGGGGTCCAACATCATTCTGGATGTTTCTGTGAAGGTATTTTCAGGTGATATTAACATTTAATTTGGTGACCTTTGAGGAGATTTGCCTTCCATAATCTGAGTGGGCCTCATCCGATCAGGTTGAGGCCTGAACACAATATTGACACACCTCCTCCCCAAGTTCTGCCACAGAAGCTTTCAAGCTTGAGTCACATTCTTGGCTCTTCTCTGGGTCTCTAGCCTACTGACCCATCCTGCAGATTCTGGACTCGCCAGCCTTCATAATTGTGTGAGCCAATTCGCAGAAATGAATCAAGTGTCTGTACACACACATATGTGTATGTTGCTGTTCAGTCGCCCAGTTGTGTCCGTTTCTTTGTGATCCCATGGACTGCAGCACATCAGGCCTCTATCTCTCACCCTCTCCCAAACTTTGGGAACTTGAACTGCCCAAGTTCATGTCCATTGTGTCCATGATGCGTCCAGCTGTCTCATCTTCTGACGCCCTCTTTTCCTTCTGCCCTCAGTCTTTCCCAGCATCAGGAACTTCTCCAGTGAGTCAGCTGTTCATATCACATGATCGAAATACTGGAGTTTCAGCTTCAGCATCAGTTCTTCTGTTGCAGGAAGGGGGACCCCTTCCAGGGCCCGATACTGGGCACTTGTCTAACACTCGGAAATGAATTGTCCGAGGAGACACATGTACTGACAAAGCAAGAGATTTCATTGGGAAAGGGCACCCGGGTGGAGAGCAGCAGGGTGAGGGAACCCAGGAGAACAGCTCTGCCACATGGCTCGCGTCTCGGGTTTTATGGTGATGGGGTTAGTTTCCGGTTGTCTTTAGCCAATCATTCTGACTCAGAGTCCTTCCTGGTGGTGCGCGCCTTGTTCAGCCAAGATGGATGCCAGAGAGAAGGACTCTGGGAGGTGGTCAGACATGTGGTGTCTCCTTGTGACCTTTCCTGAACTCTTCCGGTTGGTGGAGGCTTATTGGTTCCGTGTTGCTTATCAGGACCTCCTGCTGTGAAACAGCTGATGCCAATGGTCACTGTGGAGCCTGGCCAGGGTGGGCGGTTTCAATCAGTGTGCCTCCCCTAACACTTCAGCACGCATTCAGGGTTGCTAATTGACTGGTTTGTGTATATGTACATAGATATATGTGTATATACACACATGCACCCTGATCACTATACCTGGTGATGTAGTACATATATACACACAATATCACACACACACACACGCACACACACACACGAACACACACAGACGCGCACACACCCTGTTGGCTCTGTTTCCCTGGAGAACCGTTACCGAAATGCAGGACGACAGACCAAGGGAATCAACGGAAGCGTTCTGCAGAGTCGAGCTCCCCGGGCCCCAGGAGCTGCCAAGCATAGAGGCGGCACAGACAATGTGGAAACTGATTCTGCCAAAGCCTTTTGCCTCTGCTCTGAAGTCGGTCTCAGAAACACAGAGCGCTGGAAGGTGCGGCGATTCCGTGAAGGTCCTCAGAAGCTTCTCGGGAAACGCAGAGTGAAGCAAAGCCAGAAGCGCGGTAATTGGGGAGCCAGCAGGCAGGCGGTGGGGGCTGACTGAGAGGCACGCCTTACCTTGTCCAGACACAGGCGGGATGCTGAGGGCAGGGGAGGAACGGAGCCTCCCGAGAACTTGGAAAAATTAAATAGAGACCCCACAGAGGCCAGCTTTCAAATCATCCCAAGAATCAAGGGAGGAAAGTTCACAGAAAATATTCCCAAGCCTTTGAGGTCCAAGAATCCCAAATCAAAAAGACTCGGGGCCAGGGGGTGGGGGGCGGTCATCAGTCCAGCCTTCTGCCTCCAGACTGGACGGTTGGCAGCCCAGGCCAGAGGGATCCCTATATTGGGAGCATTTGCAAAGGAAAGTGGAGACTCCTGATGGCATGATGACCACGACCTTAGCAAATTCTGAGCACCCACTGGGTGCCAGCCAGTGAGCTCAGAACTGTTCAAACACCAGCCCATTGAACATGGGCACTAATAATAGGCAGCGGGTACTAGTCCTGTGCCCATTTGACAGATGAAGAGACTGAGGCTCCAGTGAAGAAGCATCTGTCATGTGAAGGTATGTTCCTCGTTTCTTTGTCTCGTCACAACAGATATTTGGAGTGACGGGCGGTTAAAGCCCCCTCGGCGCGTCACAGCTCTCAGGTCTTGGATGGACCGCGCTACAGCTCTCAGGTCTTGGATGGACCGCGCTATAGCTCTCGGGTCTTGGATGGACCGCGCTATAGCTCTCAGGTCGCAAAAGAACCGTGTTCTAGCTCTTAGACAAACCAGTGCTACAGCTCAGTGTCACAGCTCTATTTTATTTAGAAGACAGCAGGAAAATCCATCTTTGAGGTGGAGGCAGGGGGTCAGTGCAGAGAGCGGGTGCAGGGTACGTTCCTTAAGACCACAGAGCTGGACAAGCCGGCAAACGGGAGAAGATACTGGAAGGAAGGCTCCAGGCCTGACCAGCCCACCAACGCCAGCCAGTGTGTTCCCAGGCCCCAGGGACACGATGGGGTGACCCTCACCCGGTCTCCCTCCTCACAGCCCCCGAGTTCCACCGTTTGAGTAACTCGTCTGGATATCTTTTTTGAAGTGCAAACAAACACCGCAGAGAGGCATCACACTGGGGTCCAGTTCAAGCGCCTTCAGCAGAGGTGCGTCTCTCTGCTCGCTTTTTACACGCCTGGCACCTGGGGGTGAAAAAGATGAGCCCACCTTCAGGCCACCCCTTGAACACAGGTATAGGCGGTAAGTCTGAGAAAGATCCACAGAGAGGGATTCTGGGGAGAAAGGGGGAGAGGAGGCAGGTGCTGCCACCGGCGCCCAGCGGTATCTCCCAGGCCCCTCAGATCCGTATTTCCTAAACGAAATGCCATCTTTCCTCCCCAGACCTCATCTCCACCTTGGCCGGCGGCGCTGAGATGCTCGGAGTCATTCCGACTTGCCCTCTCCCTCACCCATCCCGCCAACAACTTGTCCTGCAGATCCGGCCTCCCGGGTGGACCCTGAGTCTCTCCACTCCTCTTCCCTCCACTGCGACAACTGAGCCATCACGTCTCCCCAGACAATTGCCACTGCCTCCTGCCTGGTGGCTCTGCTTCGCCTGTTGCCTTGCAACCATCCATTTTCACTCAGCAGCCCAAGTGGTCTCTTTAAAACACAGATCCAGTCAGGTTCATGCCTCCTAAAACCCTTTTCATGGGGGTCCGCTACCTGCAGGACAAAGCCCAGACTGCCAAGCAGTGCCTACTGGGTCTTCTGTGATCTGACAGCTGCTGGCTTGCCTGATCCCACCTCCTGCCAATGCCGAGGACGCCCTGCACTCCAGCCATCGGAGCTCCTTGGGGCTCCCTCCCTGAGAACTGCTCTCCTGCACCTCCCTGCCTTTGCAGGTCCACCTCCCCCAAGTTTCTCTTTTCCATCCCCTGTCCTTTTGTGGAGCCTACCCTCTAAGGTATCATCCCCTCTAGGAAGTCTCCTGGGGTCTCCCCCACCCCCACCCCAACCCCCGGCAGATGGCCCAGCCGCTCAGCATTCAAGGCAATCTGCGCATTCCTCCACACTGCGTTTTAATTATGTGTTGACTTGTCTGTCTCTGCTAGACTGTGAGCATGTGCGCTCTGTAAGTAACACAGGAATTGTATCTCTCGCATCACCAGTGACTAGCTCTTGGTCTGCCACTTAATTGCAGCCCAATGAGCATCTCTGAAATGAAGGTGGATGGAGAAGCCACCGTAATGCCAGGTAGAAGATGGGAAGAGGAGGGGATGATGAGAGGTACAAGAGAGAAAAATGGGATTGATTCTAAGTCTTCTTGGAAGTGGTCACATTGGAGAGGGGTCCCAAAACATGGACAGGGTTTCAACAGGCAGAGATGGGAGGACAAGAGGCAGCTGGGGGCTCTGCTGACCATCTGCACAAATATAGATGCTGGGTTTGCCTGGTGGCTCAGATGGTAAAGAATCTGTGCAGTGCAGGAGATCTGGGTTTGATCCCTGGGTTGGGACGATCCCCTGGAGCAGGGAATGGCAGCCCACTCCAGTATTCTTGCCTAGGAAATCCCATGGACAGAGGAGCCTGGCGGGCTACAGTCCACAGGGTCACAAAGAATCAGACACGCCTGAGCGACCGACACTTTCACTTTTGCTGCAGATGCTGGCACGGCAGGCCCAGCGGCAGGTCTGAGATCCCACCTTAGCATCCCCCAGGGTCTCAGTCCTCCCCCTCTCAACCATGACAGTAAGGGATCCACATCTCCAGGGTGGACTGCTATTCCTTTGGGCCACTGGAAAAGGCAACACATCTGGGCCTTTAAATAGCCTGGCCAGGTTCTCCGTTGTCCTGAGTTGCTTTTATTCACCATGCTGCTTGGTACTACTCCGCGCTCTTTTCTATTTCCTTGTCTTATCCTCTGTGGGCCTGAGGCCTGCAAGTAGCTGGAAGGGAACCAGAGCCTCAGGTGGAACACTCAGTGACTCGGCCTTTCCTGTTACTTCTTGAGACCCTCTGCTCTTCAGGGCTAAGCGTAGAGACTGGTGAGAAGGCCAGTTTCTGTGCTAAGAAGAGTATTTGGACATCTTGACCAGGTCTCTGTGTTAACCAGGAGCTTGAGTGTATCCAGAAAGCCGCAAACAAGAAAGCATGTTTTCTCCCAAATCGGTTGTTTGTATTCAGGAAGCTGGCCGTGGGCTGGGGGACAGCACGCATGCGTGCAAGTAGAACCCAGGCAATCGTGCCCCTTGGCTGACTGGCACTGGGAGCTTAGCTGAGCGCAGAGGCTCACCTGGTGCCCAGGAGCACAGGATCAAGAGATTTGCTTTGCTGGCAATTCAACTGTGCTTTTGATCAAGGAACAAAAAATGTGAAAAGCCAAACCAACAACAAAACAGAGCAGAAAAGTGGTTTAAGGCGAAATGGTCGAGTTGGGTGGACTTCAGGTGTCTGAAAAACCCCAGCGCACTGTTTCTGGGGCCTGCCCTCTCCTGGGAGGAAGAAGGGGGTGGGTGAGGAAGGGAGGACTCGCCAGGGAGGGAGGGAGGGCGAGAGGGAAGGGCCTTTCTGGAGCACCTACATGCTAAGCACTGGGCTTTGCCTAAATTGAGAGGCCAAGGGGCAGAGTGGTTAAGGTGGTGGGATTCTCGAGCCAGTCCCCCTGGGCTCAAAATCTGGCCCTGTCCTCCTCTACTGTGTGTCCTTGGACTCTGCTTAATCATTCTGAGCCTTTTTCCGCAGTAGAGAAATACAAGCTGTTATGAGGATTCTACGTGTTTCCTAAATGTTTGCTAGTGTCATTATTATAATATTCACTTGTTTAATCTTAACCATAACCTATGAGGTAGGTGCTTTATTCTCCTCAGTTCTCAGACCAGGAAACAGGCTCAGAGTGAGCGATTCCCTGCCAGGCCACACAGCTGGTAAGAGGCAGAGATGGAGCCATCCCCTTACACCTGCGGGAGGAGTCTGCTCCACCCCAGCTCTGGTCGATGACTAGACTGGTCCTGGATCCTAAGATCTCGGTCCCAAGACGGAGGCTCCACTGACTCGCCAACATGTGGCCCCACATGATGGGGATCGAGGGGCAGAATGGGTCTGCCTTGAAGATCCCCTTCCCTACTCTCCTCACAGATGCAGGAATCATGGACCAGAAGGATCAAGAGAGTATCCTGCAGCCGTCTCTTCCCACTGGGATGACAGCTGTGGGCTAGCAGTCAGCAGATATGCGTTCCACCCCCAGCTCTGCCACTAACCCAATGGGTGACCTTGGCTAAGTCATTTCCCCCCTCCCTAAAATGGAGTTGGACTCAGTCCTCTAAGGCCGCTAAGGCTCCGTGCTTACAGATTTGAGGATCAGTGTCATATCTCACATAGGAAGATGTAAAAGTGAGTGTTTCAGCCAGTCTACCACAATGAGAAGTGATAAACTGTTTGTTAAGTGCCCCTTGGAAGCACATCCATGTGGCACATACCATCAATTCCACAGGCTTTGAGAAGAGTCAGGAGAGCAGGGAGAGGGTCACCCGGGTTTGCTTCATCCCCGCACCAGCGCTCATGTCATCCCCACCCTTGCCCCCACCAGCAGCCCGGTGACCTTGGGACTGTAGATGGTGCCATTTTACCAGGGAGGCGGCTGAGGCTCAGAGAAGCCAGGTCAAAAGTGGAGATGACCTTTGAGCCTATAGATTTCTGACTCCAAATCTGTGCTCCTCCCAAGATTTCAGACAAACCAAACATTGCAAGCAAACAAATGACTTCACTTTTTTGTTGTTCTTTTTTTAAGCATCTCGCTATTCTTCCACAGTTCCTCCTCCACTGGCAAAGTGGGACTGAGGTCCAGTTCATGTTTTACAGCCCCAAACCTGGGCTGCCCTGGATCAAAACAGCCTGATCAGGGCCTGGAAAGCTTGAATCTGAATGTCTAGCACACGTCCAGCTGGTGTCTTCTGAAGTCCACCGCGCTGGAGCCTGCCTGGGGGCTGAATGGTCAGGTCCCCAGGGCACAGAACACACTCCCCACGCGTTTCCCATCTTCCACCTTCCTCCTGTCCTATATGGGTCCCTTCTTTGCAGGCAGTTTCCCAGATCTCCAGCATCAACCATGTCCTGTATGTCTGGCCTGGTCCTCCAGGCAGCACGGGGAGCCACTGCCCCCATCTGCCCCTCCTGAGGAAGCAGAGCACCCACTGTCTTCCAGGCAGAGCCGGGGGCTTTGAAGTCAGGCATGCCTGGGTCCACAGCCTGGTTCTCTGCTTTATTAATTATTTTATTAATAATCTTATTTTGTTAATCATGGGATCCTGGCAAATCACCTCACCCCACTGGGCCTTAGCCTTTGTATTTGAAAAACAGGGAGACTATCTAATTCCTTTAAGAGTTGTATGTAGATAAATGCGCATGATGCTTTAGATCCAGCTTGGCTGGAAGCACCAGGGGGGCTGCTGGGTGGGGGGAGGGGTGGGGACATGAGGGTCAGGGTCCTCGGTGCCCCACCCATCCCACCAGAGCGGCTCCCCTGGTGTGTCTGGTTTAAGTAGCGGGTTGGGCTGGTGATTTGGATTGGTGGAAAGGGTGATGCTGCTGGAAGTATACAACTCATGGCTATAACTGTGTGGAGGTGCTGGGCACCCAGCGGGCACTTCATAAACATTAGTGTTTTCCACTTTCCTTCTCCTCGCGCCCATCATTCTTTTCCTCGGGACTTGATATTCAGTGTGTGCTTGCTAAGTCGCTTCAGTCAAGTTTGACTCTGTGCGATCCTATGGACCGTATCCCGCCAGGTTCCTCTGACCATGGGATTCTCCAGGCAAGAATACTGGAATGGGTTGTCACGCCCTTCTGCAGGGGACTTTCTGACCCAGGGATCAAATCTGCATCTCGTATGTCTGCTACGTTGGCAGTCGAGTTCTTTACCACTAGCGCCACCTGGGAAGCCCCCCGTTATTCAGTGGCTCAGCTAAAAGATGAACCCAAATGAATGGAGAGAAGGCAACAGCAGAAAGCCTATGGAGTGCTTTCAAAACGTCATCAGCTCAGGGTGATGCTGGGGGTAGGAGGTGTGGGTCCAGGAAGCTATGTCAGAGACCCCACGGGGCTCCTCTCCAAGGGCCCCCTGCCAGCACCGAATACCGGGGAACACCAGCAAAGACCCCCACTCCACCCACAAGCCATTTGCAACAGGCTTTCCTCTTCCTCTTCTGAAGGGAGGACCCAGAAGGAAACAGACCCCTGAAGATGTGTGAAGGGGGCCAGCAGGTGCGGAGGCCGAGTGCGCTGGCCCGGCGGCTTCTTGCAAACCAGCAGGGTCTGCTGGACTGTGACGGCCCCGCGGAAGGAGAGAACCTGCCCTCAGCAGTGCCCAGTCCCCACCGCGCTCTGAAACAGGCAGACCCGCTCCGGAGAGCAGCTCGGCAACTGGAGCCACAGCGCCACCTTCAGGCTTGCATCCACCTTGCATTTCCGCTGCAAAACGTCTGGGCTAGAGCGAACCGTGAGGGAGGACTCAGATCCAGTCCACTAATCCTGCAAGATGTTGTGTTGCTGACGTGCTGAGACAGATGAGCTTAGAGTGGGGAGAAAATGTAACCGAGCTACAAGCGCATGGGAGCCAGAGTGTCAGGGCTCTGCTCCAGGCAGACACTGTCAGAGCTGGAAGCTGATCTTCCCTCTCAAAGATGGGGAAACTGAGCCCCAAAGACCAGCCCTCAGTGACCTAGTGAGTTGCAGGCAAAGCTAGAACCTGAACGCAAGCTCTGAAGCATCCCATGCCTCTCAACCCGGATGGCTGTTTACCTCTTAACTGCACAACGACTTTGCCGCGCAAGAGCCAGCTGCCATGAACCTGCAATGCACAGAACCACAGAATGGTTTCTTCCTCTCTGAAGGCCCAGAAGGTGAGGCTGAGGAAGCAGCCACAGACGAACATTGGCACACGGACCCCAGGAAGCCCAAGGAGGGGCCTCCCTCTGGCAGAGGATGTGAAGGGGTTTCATTCACGGGAGTCAGCTACCTTCCTGCATACCCTCGCACATGGTCTCCCCATCTGGCAAACTCCTACTCCCCTTCACGATCTACTCACAGATTCCCGTCTGCGAGGCCTTCCCTTTCCTCATCCCTGTGGAATGCATCCTTTCTGCCTTGTACCACCACTGTACCCCCTTGAGACATTGCATGCTGGAAGGGCCCCCCTACATTACGATTGTTTCTGTGTCTATTTATGTAGATGGGGGATTCTGGCTAGGAACCAGATCTTGTTATTCCCTGTGTCTCCAAAGCCCAGCCTGGCACAAAACAGGCGAGGAGCAAAACAAATGATGGATAGTGGATGGAAGGATGGGTGGGTGGGTGGTGAATGGGTGGATGCACTGGAAATGGAGTAAGTCTAGAGGATGGGTTATCACTATAAATTTTATACCCTAAAAACAGTGAAGGCATCTGTCCTAAGGGGACATACATCCAAGAGCATCTGTTTCAAAGCCATCATGAAAAAAGCATAACTGTGGATATATGTGTGAAGAGGAGTAATGTGTTGACATCACCTATTAGCTCCTCCTTCTGCCTAACTCTTTCTCCTGGCTTCCCAGGGACTCTGTCGGAATTCAGACAGTGACTGTGGAGGTGCGGTTCCTGAGATGCCTGTACCAGAATCACCTGGAGAGTTCATTAAAAGGCAGGTTCCTGGGCCCTGCCCGCAGGAATTTTGAGTATCTGAATGTTTAGTTAGCCCCACCCAGGTGACTTTGATGCATAGGTAAACTGGGCCACCACTACTAAAGAGAAGGACTTCCCTGGTGGCTCAGATGGTAAAACATGTGTCTACAATGTGGGAGACCTGGGTTCAACCCCTGGGTTGGGACGATCTCCTGGAGAAGGAAATGGCAACCCACGCCAGTGTTCTTGCCTGGAAAATCCCATAGACTGAGGAGGCTGGTAGGCTACAGTCCATGAGGTCACAAAGAGTCAGATACGACTGAGCGACTTCACCTTCACTTTACTAAAGAGGAACAGCAGACAGGAACGTGCCTTTGTTGACTGGTCCATCCAGAGAGGTTGACACATTGACCTAAAGTCCCACAGATATTAAGTGGCAGGAACTGCTTGGAGAGTTCTCCAACACCTAGAGGCCAAGGGGAAAGGAAGGGTCTCTGACTCATTCCCTGACCCCTACCAAACCTCACCCCTGACCCAGCCTGAGCAGGCTGGCACACTCCCTGAAAAGCTGGCCTTCCCCTAGCCCCCGCAGGCCATGGTGAGCAGGGCCTGCTTGTGCTCCCATCCCCCTGCAAAGCCCAGAGTGGCCGGGTTTACTCCGTGTTCACAGTGGCAGAGAAGCCAGCAGCTGTTTTCAGTGTCTCTTTCTACCTAAACAGAGCTGTCTCTCCCAAACGGGCTCTGCCAGCAAACATGTCCAGACCTGGGACACCAGCCCGGCTGTGTTCAGCCTGGAAAGAACTCAAGGATGATGAGAGAACCAGAAGACCATTCTGGACCCGGGGATGACCAAACACCCCAGCAACTCGGAGTGGGCAAGCAGCCCTCCCAGGCCAGCTGGTGAGCTCCTGGAAGGAACAGGGGGAAGGCCCGTTGGAAGACAAAGGAAAACGCACAGCATCACCCAACCCTCGGCCTGCCTGGTGTTCCAGAAGGACCTGCCCTCCTGCTGTAGTGGGCCTTTGGTCAAGCACCTACTATGTGCAGGCCCTACATTTGGTGCCTCACTGTTTTGATTCATCCTCGTAATAACCCTCAGGAGACGTGAGATTGTTATGCCTATTTCACGTATGGGGCTTCCCTCTGCAGTAAAGCACCTGCCTACAACGCAGGAGACTGTCTACATGGCAGGAGATGCACGTCTGATCCCTGGATCTGGAAGATCCCCTGGAGAAGAAAGCGGCAACCAACTCCAGCATTCTTGCTGGAAAATGACATGGACAGAGGAACCTGGTGGGCTATGGTCCATGGGGTCACAAAGAATCCGACTGAGCAACTGAACTCCCCCCACCAAGATCCAGAAAGGTAAAGTGACTGGCCTTGGTCCCGAGCTGGTCCGACTAGGAGCAGGGTCAGAACTTGAATTCAGGTTTCTCTGTCTTTTTCCAGGCTCCCTTGCAGCCGGCTCTGCTGTTCCCCACATCAGCCCAGCCTGTCTGGCCCCCCTGCCTCTGTCCAGCTGCTCCCTCAACCCAGAGGGCCTTGCCCCTGATTTCACTGGGAGTCATCCTTCGGCTTCTTCAGACCCATGTCACAGGCCGCTTCTTCCCTAAAGCCCTCCTGGATCCCATCTCCCATCAGAGCAGAGAAGTTAATTGCTATGTTCCCAAAGCACATTGGGGAATTCCCTGGTGGCTCAGATGGTAAAACGTTTACCTGCAGTTCGAAAGACCCAGGATCGATCCCTGGGTCAGGAGGATCCCCTGGAGAAGGAGATGGCAATCCACTCTGGTACTCTTGCCTGGAAAATCGCATAGACGGAGGAGCCTGGTAGACTAGGGTCCACGGGGTTGCAAAGAGTCGAACATGACTGAGTGGTTTCACTTTCTCTCATAGCGCATTCCTCAGACTAGTCTTCACCTGCATTTTCATCTGCCTTCTAGTCGCTATTTCCATGACCATCTGCCTAAACCTCAGTCTCCACCTCCCACCCCCAGTTCCTGCCCACCACACTCCTGCCCCAGCGCCTAACTCAGTACTTTCCCCTCAGCAGGCAGGCTTTCAGGCTGTCCCTGTGGTTGAATCACACAGGTCCACGGCCCATGTGTAGACCGAGCTAAGTGTCCCCATCTCCCACCTCCCTGGCCAGTGCCTGCTGTCACCAGTGAGGGGGATATGTCTCTTGGTCTAATGGAGGAGCCCTGAATTCTAAGTTAGAACACCTCGGTTTGAGACTTGACTCTGAAGCTGTGCGACTTCACCTAAGTCACTGAGCTTCCTGGGCCTCAGCTCTGCTGGTGGAATTGCGTGATCTCGTGTTCCGTGGCTGTCCTGCACTGACTGTGCCTTGAGTGGGGCCTCCTCTATGGGGCATTTGCATCTTTGATGCAATGTTGTTTTGTCACTCAGCCTTGTCCAACTCTGCAACCCCATGGACTGCAGCACACCAGGCTTCCCTGTCCTTCACTATCGCTCTGAGTTTGCTTAATTTAAACTCATGTCCATTGAGTCAATGATGGTATCTGACCATCTCATCCTCTGTTGCCCTCTTCTCCTGTTGCCTTCAATATTTCCCAGCATAAGAGTCTTTTCCAATGAATCAGTGCTTCACATCAGGTGGCCAAAGTATTGGAGCATCAGTCAACATCAGTTCAGCATCAGTCCTTCCAATGAATATTCAGGATTGATTTCCTTTTGGATTGATGGGTTTGATCTCCTCGTGGTCCAAGGGACTCTCAAGAGTCTTCTGCATCTTTATCAAGAATCTAATCCACTGAGCCCTCAGAGAGGCTATGGGGTGCCTGACAGAGACTAAATTAGGCTCAGCCAGACAGGGGGGTTCAAGTGAGAAGAGATGACTTTGAGGGGGTCAGCTGAAGGGCCTTGAATGTGAGGAAAGAAGAGTGGACTTGATGCAGTGGCTGCTGACCCCTCGCAGGGAAGGACAGGGCGGCCGGGCTGGGCGCCACTCACAGGGCGCCAGTGTTGGGAGTGATGGAAAGAGAGCTCCGCTCCCCCTTGGACACCACTCAGGAGCCTGAGAGAGCAGGTTCTGGGCCAGCATGAGTGGCAGCAGGACTGAGAAAGGAGAGGTTCTGGAAACATCTCGAGAGAAGAATCTATAGGGCTCAGGGATGCTAGCACTGGGCAGGGAGGAGGAGGGGAAGCAAAGACGCCCAGGGGTTTGATCCTGGGAGATCAAACCAGTGATGAGGGCTGGAAGTGACAGGCAGATGAACCCGTAGAGGAACAGCTGAGGGCCTGGGAGCCTGGTGCGGAGTGGGGAGGGGGCAGGGGGCTGGCCCAGCTTCCAGGCTCCTCTGCTGCCCTGTACCTTGAGCAGGTCAGTGTTTTGAGCCTCTTCTGTCATCCATGAAATGGGAGGAAGAATCCTACTTGACAGGGATGATGGGAGGCTTTTAGCCACTAAAAGGCATATACAGTGCCTTCCATGATAAGCCTTGTAAACAGTGATGAGTTCACCATCCATTTGTATTCCACGAATTAATCATCATACTAGCTAGCATTTAGTGATGACCTGCCAGGTGCCAGGCAGTGTCATAAGTGATTTGCTTATACACGTGATCTAAACTCTTCCTCCTCCAAACTCTACAAGAACCCCTGCATTTCGTGGATGGTAATACTACAGATCAGAGAAGTGAGACGACTTTCCCCAGATCTCACAGCTGGAAAGCGGCAGCCCCCTCCACCGAGCTGCAGTAAGCAGCTGGAACACGGAGGGTGAAAACCCGGCTGAGGTCTTCCAGGTACCTTGCGGCAGCTCCCAACCTACAGCAGAACAGGTTCCTGGGAGCTATTTGCTCTGGAATTCTATTCTCTCTGCGGTGAATGCTGTTAGACAGGGAACAAATATCTCCTGGCTTGACTCTCTGCAAGCTGGGCACTGGGAAAGGATGTCAGGCCCAAGACCATTGTTCGTGATCCGCGGCTGCACCAGCCCGCCTGCCCGCCCGCCTTTCATGCAACTTCGCCGGGTGCTATTATTCAGCTCTGAGCCATCACCAGGAGCTGCAAAGCAGTTAATTACAGAAGTATAATCCCCTTCTTCACAAGAAGCTGATCTTCGAGGGCTGCAGGAAGATAAGATTTATGCCTCTTTCAGTTCCTTTATTTGCTCATCAACATAGATTCATATTTCAGTTTCCCGCATCGGAAACAAAAGAGGAAACTGCTCAGCCCACGGCTGCCGGAGAGAGATAAATTAGGCGACACAAAGAGCCAGTCCTATAAACTCCATCTCTTTCCCTTCCTTTCATGTTGGTGATTATAAACAGAGTCAAGGGCAGTTGAAATAGATCCCTCTGCCTGCCTGCCTGCCTGCCTTGTCTGCTCAAAGAGAGGAGACAAATGGGGTGATAGCGATCCGCATGGTACCAGGGAAAGAGGCCCGCCACGACCCAACGCCGGCTGGGTGAGCAGATCACATAGAAAGACCTTTGTCTCCGGTCCTTCCCTGGTCACAGGATTGTTTCCAAAGGCCACAGAGAGAGGCTGGACGCCACGCCACTGTGAACGCTTTCATTTGCTCGATGGCAGTGTGTGCGATGCTATGTGCTCAAAAGAAAGGGCCTTGCGATTTGGCGGCCCACGTGGCCTGACGGTGCCAGGGCCCCTGGCCAGTTTTAGTAAAGTGGACACAGGTCGCCAGCAGATCAGACCGCAGAACAAGGCCCGATTTAGCAGCCCTGAGGAACAGGTTCCAGCCTCTTTAGAGAGAGAGGAAAAAAGACCCACTTACTGAGAGCAGTTGCCAGTGACATGATATGATCCTTCTACAAAGGGATCGGGGAGAGTTGTTTTGAT
Source organism: Madoqua kirkii (assembly GCA_006408675.1). Classification (NCBI taxonomy): domain Eukaryota; kingdom Metazoa; phylum Chordata; class Mammalia; order Artiodactyla; family Bovidae; genus Madoqua; species Madoqua kirkii. The sequence goes on from SJYC01111476.1 coordinate 18,829, forward strand.
CATTGGCCTTTGCGCCTCTTGTGCTTTTCTGGGCTTCGCTGGAGCTCTTAGCTGTCAAGAACTCCGTTGGTAGGAGGAACAAGGGGACCCCAGGATTGACCTGATTTGCCCGAGGAAACCGAGCAAGTTGGTGGCAGGGCTGGGGATGGCAGAGGTTCTGAGGGTAACAATTGATCAGGCATCAGTGCAGGTGCCAGGCACTGTGCCAATGCCCAGAGTCCCTGTGCCAACCTGCCACATGATGCCACCTCCCCAGGGTGCTCCTTTCAGACATCCTGGCTCTCCTTGGAGGCTTTCTTTAATTTTTTTGTTTTAATTTCTGATTGGGGGAAGGGAAAATCTAATATTTGAAAGATACGAAAGGGAAGAAAAGAAACTGAAAGCAAGAGCCAAGTTGGCCTCTGTAATAAAATGTCAACCCACACAAGACACGAGACAAGAGTCTTTAATAGACCTGGAGATTCAATTGTGCCTTTATATTTCCAGCTGACTCGTCAGCATCTAAATCATTCTTTCACTGTAAACACACCCTAATTCACAAATAGAATCTAAAACAAACTATGTTTGAAAGTCGTGTTGCTTCTGAGCCATCCCTCTTCAAAGATACACACCTCGGCGCTGGCTCCAGGGAAGAAGGCTGATGAATCCCTTGGGTGCTGTCTCCAGTTCAAAGCCTGTGGTCCATCTCGCAGATGACTGGAACTCAGAGGCCGAGGCTGGATACATCTCTCCCATTCTGGAACTTTTAGAGGCTGTTCTCCTCTCAGCTGCTCGTCACCCTTCTTCAAGCCTTCAGAGTGCGTGCGTGCGTGCTAAGTCGCTCCAGCTGTGTCCATATTCTATGCGACCCCATGGACTGTAGCCCACCAGGCTCCTCTGTCCATGAGATTCTCCAGGCCATGCCCTCCTCCAGGCGATCTTCCCCACCTGGGGATCGAACCTTGCATCTCTTACATCTCCTGCACTGGCAGGCAGGGTCTTCACCTCTAGCACCACCTGAGATAACTCCTGCCTCTGCCTGGATCGTTTCAATTATTTTTTCCAGAAGCCGTTTCAAATGTGATAGCATGGGTGGATGCCAGCACAGCTGATTCTCTACCAGCTGCCAGGGGAAGGACACGGCCGCCCAGCCCCACTTGTCTGGGAAGCAGGGCCTTCCTCTGGGATGAAGCCATTTTGCCAAGAGGAGATACGCAACCCTGCAGGGCGCCGTCAACCAGCCCCAGAACCAAGTTCCCTTCTCAGGCCATTCCTCTCCACTATTTTTTCCCGCCTTTTGGGCGCTTTCTATTATTATTTTATAACTTACAAAAGTAATACCTGCTCTTTGTAACGCATTATTCAACTGAGTCGTGTAAAGCCGAGGTCTCCTTGGTCTTCTCTGACCCAAATTCCCCTTTCCTAAGGAGCCAGTTGGAGAAGGCAGTGGCAACCCACTCCAGTGTTCTCGCCTGGAAAATCCCATGGACGGAGGAGCCTGGTGGGCTGCAGTCCATGGGGTCGCTGGGAGCTGGACACGACTGAGCGACTTCCCTTTCACTTTTCACTTTCATGCATCGGAGAAGGCAGTGGCAGCCCACTCCAGTGTTCTTGCCTGGAGAATCCCAGGGCCGGGGGAGCCTGGTCGGCTGCCATCTGTGGGGTCGCAGAGTCGGACACGACCGAAGCGACTTAGCAGCAGCAGCAAAGGAGCCAGTTACTAACAGCCTCATGTATGTTTCTTCATGTATTTCTTTCAGTTCATGTAGATAGTAAAGATTCCTCTGAACTCAGTTTTTGCCTTTTTAATTTTTTTTACAAATATGGGATCAAACCATATATTTTTTCTACAACTTACTATTTAGAATAACAAAAGAACCTGGATATCTTTTCCAGTCAACACAGAGATGCTGGGATCACTCTGTTTAGTAAGGTTTTTGGCATGAGATTGCATGAGTACAGCATGAGTGTGGCTGTACCATGACTTTCCAGACCACCCTAGAACCCTTGGCTCTGCTGGATGTTTCCTGGATAGTCTGATATTGTGTCACGTCTGGCCCATCCTATCTGACAAAGCCATGGCTTCCCTGCATTGATAAACTGTCTTTGGCAAGGCCTTTTCCAGGATGACCCAGCCTTAGGAAGGAAAGTCCTTACTCATATGGCGTTCCCCAAAGCAGTCCCTGCCAGGGGAGCCCTGGCTTTTTGAGGCTGGACTCAGACAGACTTGTAAAACCAGATTTCATTGCCATGAAATCTGAACTTCCTTTTGGCAATGAAACACACACACACACAAAGATAAGGCATAGCTAGACCCTTAAGACATCATGAGCAGGCATGCAAAAATTCTCCACGCAGTTCTAGACATAAACCCAATACCCACCAGAAAGACTTTAGAAAACAATCCTTGAGAACATAAAAAGAGACTGTTTACCAAAGAACGATTTTTATAATGCTGTTGCCGCATTTTATTAGAGCGGGAAGAAGTCTGAAGTGGAGACAGGCTACGGAAGATTTCTGCGCTCATTTAAACTGAATGCTAAAACAGTCTGGGTCTGAAACGTTTCAAAACTGGAAGTAAATTCTTGGAGGCAATCTGCTTTCCTGGAGCTCTTTTATGGAAGTCACATTCAAACAGTTTTAGAAATCAAAATGAAATCTCACAAAATGTCTTAAGAGTCTGTATCCCCTAGAACTAGTGATTCCTTTTCTGGGGCTCTATCCTAAAGAAATAATCAGCAGTGCCAGCAAAGATATACATCAAAGGATGCTTATCCCAGAATTATTTATAATTTTTGAAAAATATAAAATAAGCAAAATGGCTTACGACAGGGAAATGTAATATTGCACAGCTATTTAAAAAGATGAGCACAAAGAGCTGAATACTAAGAATAACTGTTTATGTTACGATGTTAAGTAAAGAAGAAAGATAAATTGCGTATTTAATCTGTGCATGAATATACATAGAAACACTGGAAGGACATACAGCCACATACTTACAGCCGTTATCCCTGGGTGGTGGAACGATGTGTTATTTAAAATTTTTCTCTTTTATTTTCTGCAATTTAAAAATTTTTCTAAAATGAGCCTGTGCTATTTTTACAATGGAGTAAATTAGATAGTCTTAAAGCACACACAAAAGATAGAGCTGACTTTACCATTTTGGGGGACATGGGGTGGTACCTATGAGAGGAGATGGGTGTGGTTTGTTAAGGGTTTTCTGGGTGGGGGGGCTGTGATGAAGAAAGTCCCCCCACTTTTTGACATCATTAAGAGTGCGGGCCATAAAATGAAATATCTTCTGCAGAACAAGCAGCAGAAAAGCTAAAGTGGAGATACGGCCTGCTCACTCGGCATGTGGCGCACGCCCGCTGTCCGCGAGGCACACCCACTGTCCGCGAGGCGCTCGCCCACTGTCCGAGAGGCATTTGGGGAGATAACTAACTTTGCATTCCCGTTTATTAAAAATCAAGACTACATTGCATCTCCATCACCAAACAGGTAGCACTAATGATCTTGATTTTCCCTCTACTGTTCCCAGAGAGGCGAGCAGAAAGATAAACGCACAAGTTGTGATTTGTAATGTAGTCCCTAAAGAAGATATCGGAAGTAGCCCGTAGCCCTGGGACCTTCATGATTCTGCTAAGACTGTGTATTTTTCATTAGAGCCAGCCTGAGGGAACGATGCAGGCAGGCAGTTATCATGCTAAGGTCTGCAATTTCTTCTGTCTGTTCTGAAAATTCCTGACTGATGGGTGATCTCAGCAGGACCAGTAAAGAGTTACTAATCCATTCATTTAGCAAATATTTATTGAATACCTATGATGAATTGATGCTATTCCAGGGGCTGGGCTAGTGCAGCAACCAGAATCCTCCACCTGGCAGCGTGTATATTCTAGTTCAGAAAAGGGCAAGAAATAAAACCATAAATTAAAATCAGCCAGGTCATGACATGATCACTGTTATGAAACAAATAAATAAAGCCAGGTTATGAGTAAAGAGTGACAAAAGGTTATTTTCTAGATAAAGTATTTTAAAAAGTGCTCCTTACAGAGGTGATGTTTGAGCAAGTACCTGAATAAACTGAGTGGCAGGACCACCGAGAGGAGAGTTTCATGTTGACGGGACAAGTACAAGGGCCCTGGGGCAGGAATGCCGCTGGGAAAATCGGTCTGGCGGGAGCACTGAGGGTGGCGAGGAGAGGGGATGGAAACTGAGATCAAGGGTGCAGCCAGGGGCCAGATCATGGGGAGCTTGGGAAGGACTTCAGGTTTTCTTTGAAGAGTGAAAAGGGGATACTTTCGAGATGGAGAGTAAAGTGATCTAAGTTTTAAAAGATTACTCTGGCTACCATGTCGGGGATGAGCATATAAACAAGAATTCCGACTAGGAAGCTATTGTAGAAATCTAGTGAAAGATGGTGATGGAGATGGTGAGAAGTAGTAGGCTTCAAGATATATTTTGGAGATAAAATTTGTAGGATTTGGGGTTAGATTGAATGTGTGGCAAGAACAAACACACACAAAACAAAACAAAAATCCAAACCAAAAAACATATCAAGGAAAATTGTTAAGTCTTCAGCATCAGAAGCTGGGTACATTTAATGATATGGGGAGCCCTGGGGGAAGCTTAGCTGCTTTGCTTGTTTTAAGGGAACATAGAGGATATTATCAGAGAAGGCAATGGCAATCCACTCCAGTACTTTTGCCTGGAGAGTCCCATGGACGGAGGAGCCTGGTGGGCTGCAGTCCACGGGGTCGCTAAGAGTCGGGCACGACTGAGCGACTTCCCTTTCACTTTTCACTTTCATGCACTGGAGAAGGAAATGGTAGCCCACTCCAGTGCTCTCGCCTGGAGAGTCCCAGGGACGGGGAGCCTGGTGGGCTGGCGTCTCTGGGGTCGCGCAGAGTCGGGCACGACTGATGCAGCTCAGCAGCGGCGGCGGCAGCGGCAGGAGAGGACGCTATTGGTGCCCATCTCACAGTCTTTCCAGCTCAGCGAGCACCAGTTGACTTCTGACTGCCAGCATTTGCATCTCTTCTCCTGAGAGCTTTCTCCCAAGCTGTGGAAACCACTTTGTGGGCCCAGCACACCTCATGGGAACAGCCGTCAATCCCTGACACTCTGAAGTTGACGGATAAATGTCCCAGCTTCCTTCCCTGGGTGGGATGGGGGGGCACTGGATGATTCTGACACGTGCCTGTGTGTGTGTTCAGTTGCTCAGTTGTGTCTGACCCATGGAATTTTCCAGGCAAGAATACTGGCGAGGAGTGCCATTTCCTATTCAGGGTATCTTCCTGATGCAGGAATCAAACCTGCGTCTTTGGCATCTCCTGCACTGGCCGGCGGATTCTTTACTACCGGCGCCGCCTGGGACCACTGCCTCTCGGGGTTCACCAGTCGCTCTAGTTCCTGGTCCCCGTTATCAGCTAGCTTGGTAACACATCCCTTTATTGACCGTTTTCCTTTTCCAGCTCATTCCCCCAATTCCCTGCCTATGCTTTCTGCACCTTCCAAGTAAAGTACCTACACTTAAATCCTTGATTCTAAGTATAGTCTGGGGGATTCCAAACTAAGAGGAAGAAAACAAGAGCATCTTCCAATTTCTCATGCCCTGTTCTTTTTCACAGCCACGAATCATCTTATCTTTGGCCATTCTTTCTCATCGCCTCTACCAGAACGGTAGGAGTCAAGATAATCAGTGAACTCTATGTGGTAAAGACAAAATGGAATGATTGTAATAAACCAGATAGTCAGCTGACCTCCCCATCCCAATCCCTGGCCTTGCTAATAATCAGTTTTCGTTTCTTTCCCATCCACTAGGCACAACTACTCCACCTTGCTTTTTCATTTTCAAAACTGATTAAAAAAAAAAAAATAGAAAGCTCAGTCACCTAAGAACACCAAGGGAGATGTCAAAATGGAAGAGGCAGGAGAATGACAAAACTTTCCATCCCCTCCTTCAATGGACAGTTCAGCCGATGCCTGAAGGTCACAAACTATTAGCAGCAGCAGCAAATGTTATTTACTAAGCATTGACTCTGCGGGCTTTCCTGGTAGCTCAGCTGGTAAAGAATCTGCAATTCAAGAGACCCTGGTTCGATTCCCGGCGGGGAGATAACCTGGAGAAGAGATAGGCTACCCACTCCAGTATTTTTGGGCTTCCCTGGGGGCTCAGACAGTGAAGAATCTGCCTGCAGTGTGGGAGACCAGGGTTTGATCCCTGTGTTGGGAAGATCCCCTGGCAAAGGGAATGGCTACCCACTCCAATATTCTGACCCAGAGAATTCCACGGACTGTATAGTCCACGAGGTTGCAAAGAGTTGGACACAAATTGAGCAAATTTCACTTTCACGTCACTTTCAAGCACTGACTCATCATATGCCAGGGGGCAAGGAGACCTGACTTGCCCTATGCCATACCTCTCGGGGAAGATGCTTGCTTGTAAAGTAGGATTTTATATGTCACAAATGATTCAGAGTCATCACTTTCCATTTTCCGTCTGTTGACATGAATTGACTGTGGGAGGAGGTGGTTTAAAAAAGCAAAAGCTGCACAAAGATCTTTCGGTTTGAACAAAAAAAAAAAAAAAAAAGCTGTTGCAAATGCACTGCTGTCAGCGACCATCAGGCACGATGTGATCACCAGCGTCCTTTCTACAGACAAGAGGAAGGCAGAGGCACAGCCCCACTGGTGGCGAGGATGCTGGAATTCAGGCCCCTGGAGGACCAAAGAGTCCTGCAGATCTTGAAAGCAGCCAGATCTGGGGTCAAGCTTCAGTTTAACCACTTACCAGCTGGTGACTTTGCGTTTGTTATCCTCTCTGAGCCTTGGTGTCCTCATGAGCTAAGTGGGGAAGACGTACCCATGTCACAGGGTGCCTGAGATAAATCACAGAGAGCAATAAGCACACCATCACTGTCAGCTCCGCTTTCTGGGTAACTATTTGTGCTGAAGGCAGCCTGGCAAGTTTACCCTGACTCAGTAGAAACTTGAGAAAAATCAACTCAGTGATTCTCGGGAAAAAAAAAAAAGGATGACACCCAAGTAATGGGTCCCCCCCAGGCCTTCTGTGCTGCTTCCAAAGCCCTCCCATGCTGGGGCAGCAGCTCTCCCTGAACCCGCGTCTTGTGCTTCACTGTCCTCAGCACTGATCACAGGGCTCGGCCCATAGAAGGGAGCGGGCTTGGTGTCACGGAAATAACGTGGTTTTGAGTTAGACAGGCCAGGGTTCAAGTCCCGATTCTGCCACATGTCTTTGAGCAACTTGCTTCCTTAAACTTCAGGATCTTCATCTGTAAATCCAAAGCCCTCCCAGCTGGGGCAGCAGCTCTCCCTGAACCCGCGTCTTGTGCTTCACTGTCCTCAGCACTGATCACAGGGCTCGGCCCATAGAAGGGAGCGGGCTTGGTGTCACGGAAATAACGTGGTTTTGAGTTAGACAGGCCAGGGTTCAAGTCCCGATTCTGCCACATGTCTTTGAGCAACTTGCTTCCTTAAACTTCAGGATCTTCATCTGTAAAATGGGTGATACTTTAAAATAGAATTGAAATGACAGATGTACTGCCTAATAATACCAGTGCCAAATTGTAGACACTAGAAAAAAAGAAGTTAGCATTTATTAACAAACATTTGCTGAATTAACTCATGGACAAAAAGTACTGAACTCCGTTCAGTTGTCAGTGTACATCTCCCCTGATCCAGACGCAGTAGAAACCTGCTTTAATACCATTTTCTTTCTGCCTCTCGAGATGTAGCCACAGGTCTTTCTTATAGCAACAAAGTTTTGTTAAAAACACACCTCCTGCCCTGATGTGCACACAGAAGGAACATCAGGTTACAAATAACGCCCAGCAGCCCAGCAAGCGGCACAGCCTCTCCCCCAAATACACGTTAATTACAAATGGAGCTCTCTACCTTACAGTGAAGGTCCGACAGGCACCTCCTAAACCCAGTAGTCACGGTTCTCATCACCAGAATGAAACATGCTGACATCGTGAGCCCCCAACACGGTACACTGAGAAGGACGTGTCACTTCTGTGAAGGTTTCCTGCAGAAACTTCAAACCCCCGTCTACTTGTGAGAAAACATCAGACAAGTCCAAACTGAGGACAGTCTACAAAATAACTCAACAGAACTCTTCAGAAGTGTCCGAGTCATGAAACACAAGGAAAACACGAGAAATTGGCACAGGTTGGAAAAGGCCAGGAGACGTGAAAATGAGATGCAACGCAGGTCGCTGGACAAGTTCTGAATAAAGTTTGCAGTTCAGCTTTAAAAACAAAAATATACTGCAAGCAGCCTTGAAGGGGTAAAGACTGACAAAGGTTCAACCAAGAGGTGATGGGGAGAGAAGGCTGATCCTAGAATGTACTGAGCCACTGCGGGTAAGAAAGCTTCGTGAGAGGATTAAAGCCTAAGCTCCATCTTTGTTTTTTCAGACCTGAGCTTCGGTGACAGTCACATTCTCCTTCACCCCCAGCCTCTTACTCTAACCTGAGTCAGAGAATGACTCCAAGCCCCTTCCACATAGTTTCACAGCAGCGTCATTCGCTCCTGACATTTTCATCAATTCTCAACATAAATATTGGATGCCATAGTATGGTAAAGGGCTTTTTAGACAAAATATGTCATTTAAATAGAATCGCCAAGTTAGGATGGAGCCTCTGGTTCGAGGTTTTCTAACTAGCCCCCTCCCCATTGATTCTCAGGAAGGGGAGAACCCCACATACCTGAATTCAGTTAAGTCTGAGTTTTAAAGTTACACGGGACTCCAAGTAGGGCTTTCACTTTATATTTGGGGAAAACTGCAAATCTGGAAAACTCAGCAGTGGCCACAGGACTGGAAAAGGTCAGTTTTCATTCCAACCCCAAAGAAAGGCAATGCCAAAGAATGCTCAAACTACCGCACAATTGCACTCATTAGTAAAGTAATGCTCAAAATTATTCAAACCAGGCTTCAGCAATACATAAACTGTGAACTTCCAGATGTTCAAGCTGGTTTTAGAAAAGGCAGAAGAACCAGAGATCAAATTGCCAACATCCGCTAGATCATGGAAAAAGCAAGAGAGCTGCAGAAAACATCTATTTCTGCTTTTTTGACTCTGCCAAAGCCTTTAACTGTGTGGATCACAATAAACTGGAAAATTCTGAAAGAGATGGGAAAACCAGACCATCTGACTTGCCTCTTGAGAAACCTATATGCAGGTCAGGAAGCAACAGAACTGGACAAGGAACAACAGACTGGTTCTAAACAGGAAAAGGAGTACATCAAGGCTGTATATTGTCACCCTGCTTATTTAACTGATATGCAGAGTATATCATGAGAAACGCTGGGCTGGAAGAAGCACTAGCTGGAATCAAGATTGCTGGGAGAAATATCAGGCACCTCAGATATGCAGATGACACCACTCTTATGGCAGAAAGTGGAGAAGAACTAAAAAACCTCTTGATGAAAGTGAAAGAGGAGAGTGAAAAAGTTGGCTTAAAGCTCAACATTCAGAAAAGTAAGATCATGGCATATGGTCCCATCACTTCATGGGAAATAGATGGGGAAACAGTGGAAACAGTGTCAGAATTTATTTTTTGAGGCTCCAAAATCACTGCACATGGGGATTGCAGACATGAAATTAAAAGACGCTTACTTCTTGGAAGAAAAGTTATGACCAACCTAGACAGAAAAATAAAAAGCAGAGACATTACTTTGCCAACAAAGGTCCGTCTGGTCAAGGCTATGGTTTTCCCAGTAGTCATATATGGATGTGAGAGTTGGACTGTGAAGAAAGCTGAGCACCGAAGAATTGATGCTTTCCAACTGTGGTGTTGGAGAAGACTCTTGAGAGTCCCTTGGACTGCAAGGAGATCCAACCAGTCCTTTCTAAAGGAGATCAGCCCTGGGTGTTCTTTGGAAGGACTGATGTTAAAGCTGAAACTCCAGTACTTTGGCCACCTCATGCGAAGAACTTACTCATTGGAAAAGGCTCTGATGCTGGGAGGGATTGGGGGCCGGAAGAGAAGGGGACGACAGAGGATGAGATGGCTGGATGGCATCACCTTCTAGATGGACAAGAGTTTGGGTGAACTCCGAGTTGGTGATGGACAGGGAGGCCTGGCATGCTGCAATTCACGGGGTCGCAGAGTTGGACATGACTGAGCGACTGAACTGAGCTGAGGTCCATGGAGGGAAAGCCCAATGGGGTGGCTTCATAGAACCACCGCAGGATGGCACACAGACATCTCCAAGCTGCTCGTATTTACTGCAACCTCACTGTCCTAACCAAGAATGAGACCAGCTGACAAGCTCTACACAGTGGCCGACGGGTGGGCCCCACCAGGCCTCTGATTCAGACTCTTTTTGACACTACATCCTAAGCATCTCTAGCGGGAAAGTGTTCTGGAAGATACAGGGGCCGCAGAGCCAGTGTGGGAGCCACTGCTCTTCAAGTCAGGCCATGTGTGATGTGTGCAAGGCACACGCTTGCACACATTTTAGCATTTCTAGGCTATCTCTGAAGAACTGCGCACTATATCATCTCCATGTTCCTTCATGATCCGCCACCCTCTCCACCTCAGACAATGCTTCTCCTGACTCTCCACTCTGTGCCCCTGTCTCTCTCCTCTCGTGTCTTAAGGTCCAGTCTATACGGCACTTGGTCCCCTCACCCTTCCCAATCTTCTTATGTCGGTGCACCTGAGATGAGATGATGATGGCTTGGTGCCAGCAGAATCCATTCACTCACGCATTCTTTCGTTCATGTACTGAAGACTATTTGGGACCCTGGAGAGAGAGTAACACACGAGAAAGACAAAGATCTTTACTTTCATTGTTTACGTATTATTAGGGTGGGGTTAGTCCATAAACACTCCACAGGGTCACAAAGAGCCGGGCACGACTGCAGCGACTTGGCACACAGTCAATAAACAAAGGAAGAAAGATACAAGAAGACAGCCGTACTGAGGAGTGTGGTGATGGGAGGGAGTCGGGGTGGTGTGACAGGGAGTCACTGAAGTGTGGGGGGCAGAGGAAGGGCTTATTTGAGAGATAGCATTTAAACTTAGATAGAAACCAAGAGATTCAGCTCTGCAAACATCTAGAAGAAAGAAGTGAAACTCTCTCAGTCGTGTCCGACTCTTTGCAACCCCATGAACTATACAGTCCATGGAATTCTCCAGGCCAGAGTACTGGAGTGGGTAGGCATTCCCTTCTCCAGGGGATCTTCCCAACTCAGGGATTGAATCCAGGTCTCCCGCGTTGCAGGCAAATTCTTCACCAGCTGAGCCACAAGGGTTCCAGGTGAGTAACTTGTGCCAAGGCCCCAAGGCAGGTCCAGGCTTGGAAGACTGACAGTGCTGTGGGTCCCAGTGAATGGGGAGGCGGCGGATGGTCACAGGCAAATCCAGGTCACGTAGAGTCTTACAGGGCTCGGCAATTACTGTGGGAAGACAAAGAGAGGCTCAAGGTAGAGGAGTTATGGAATATAATATATCTGTTTAATTAGTCCTTTTTGGCTGTCCTGGGTCTCGGTGCTACCCGCGAGCTTTTCCTAATTGTGGTGAGCAGGGGCTTCTCATTGTTGTGGTGCGTGGGCTTCTCACTGCGGGGGCTCCTCTGGTTGTGGAGCACAGTCTCCAGGGTGCTCAGGCTCAGTAGCTGTGGGCCTCGGGCTTAGTTGCCACACAGCATGTGGAATCTTCCCAGACCAGGGATAGAACCCGTGTCCCCTGAACTGGCAGGCAGATTCTTAACCGCTGGACCACGAGGAAAGTCCCTAATACATGTTTTAAACAAATATTTTGACTGTTATGTTGCAAATGGACTGGGTGGGTGCTGGAGGAAACGTGTCATCAGATTAGAAGCAGGGAGTCCAGATTAAGAAGGGTTGCGGTTAAGCAGGTAGAGGATGATGCTGCTTGAGTTAGGAAGGTAGAGATGCAAAGAGCAGGTGGGTTTTGGATGTGTTTTGGGAGGAAAGCTGATGGAACTTGTAAATGGGTGAGCTGTGGGGAATGAGAGAAAGAGGGTTTCAAGATTACTCCTGGGTTTTTGCGTTGAGCACACCAAGTGTGATATTACCACTGGTTAAAAGGAAAGAACCCTGGGAGGAGAAGAGGTTGGGAAATGGAAAGTTTTATTTTAGACATGATGAGTTTTTTATATTAATGAACTAACTTTCATCTCATACTTTATATGTATCACCAGACAAAGGACTTTGAGATCCCAGATGCTGCCTTTCTTTTCAATTCGTTGTTAAGCAGGAATAAAGAGAAAGATAACTGAATAAAATATTCAGTCTCTTGTAAAACACTTTTATGTTCAGAGGTTTTGTAGTAGAGCCACATCCTTCCTGGGCAGGCGTAAGTAGCCAATCAATCACTGTGTCACACCAAGCAATTGTTCAGGGGGCAAACTAATTAAAAATTTAATCCCATGATTTTCATCTTAATCTCTTTTTCCCATTAGCTTTGATCAATGCCCACAAATACAATTTAACAGAACTTTTCATTTAGATAAATGACTGAGTGGGGTTCCTAATTAATCTGTTTGTTATGAACCAATTGATAACTAAAATTATATGCTAATTACTAAAAATTTCACACTAATTTTTAAAGCACTTTATTAGTACAAAAGCTATATTCCTGTTATCAAACCAAATGTCCTGTCTATGGCGCATTCACCCATTGTTCAAACCTATTTCTCTTGACCTTCTAAAGTCAAGTGGCAGCATGCTGTGTTCGTAAAGAGTGGCCTCGAGAAATGTCTGCTCACCCTTACCCCACACTGAAATACAAATAACAGTGTAAGTGGTACCGATGAAGAGATTCCATGAGCTTCTCAGCTACTTAGGAGCTTTTGCTGCACCCTGACAAAACTGTAGACAATCAGACCAAGAACCATGTAAAACAACTAAACAAAACATCGGCGAGGATGTGATGAGTATCAGAGAAGGAGTGAAGTTTACAGCCTGTCCCAACGCCAAGGTCATTGCTAAGGAGGCTCACGGACCCTCACTAGGTCTTGATGGCAGGGAATGCTCATTTGGTGACCATTTTATCACCTATAATGAAAGGTCTACTGCCTTCAAGCCCATAGCTCCTCCTGGGATGCCCAAATCCTTAGGTTCCTCCAAGTGAAAGAGCTCCTCACTTAAAAAATGAAAGTGGCTCTGAAAGTGAAGTCGCGCAGTCACGTCCGACTCTTTGCGAGCCCACGGACTGCAGTCCACCAGGCCCGCTGTCCAACGGATTTTCCAGGCAAGAATACTGGAATGGGTTGCCGTTTCCTTCTCCAGAAGATCTTCCCCACCCAGGAATCGAACTCAGGTCTCTCGCATTGCAGGCAGACGCTTTCCCATCCGAGTCACCAGGGAGGCTCTGTCTCCTGCAGTCTTTTCCATCCTCTTTACAGTGATTTCTCCCCTTGGGTTTTCACTGCCATTTCAACAAAGGGTGAGAAGGGTGGAGAATGGTGCCTGCCATTAATAAAAACCCACACAGACCCCTCCTCTTGCTGGGCATGACCCCAGAAACAGGAGGAAAGCTTACCAGCAGGTGTGCCCACTTCATGAATGACTCTTAAGGGAAGAGAAAATGGTTTTCAGGCTGCCGAATACAATGTACACGCACATTTTATGGAGATAAGATCCGGCTACTAGGCATCATCGTTTCTGTCCACATATAGCATCTGCTACTTCCAACAGCCTGATAGTCTCTCTGTGGTCAGTTTTCAACTTCAACTTACTTAACCTGACTCCCTCTCCCACTTCTCCCCTCTCCTTTCAGCCTCTCCTCTCATCACTGGCCTGGCCACTCAGTCAGGCAGGGATGGAGCTGAAGAGAAAAGGAGCAGAGGCCTCTGAGGTTGTCAGCTTGCAGGGGGCTTCAAAGGGTCTCCCAGGCAACAGGAGAAGAAGTGGTCCAGGCTCAGGGCCGGAAAAGGAGGTTGGGTGGAGGGCCAGGTCACTGCCTTGTGTGTGATTGTTGGGGACAGTGCTCCCTCTCATTCTCATCCCGTCATTCTAACAAGTATAAAGAAAGCGAGGGAACTCATGAAGAGAAAAGGAGCAGAGGCCTCTGAGGTTGTCAGCTTGCAGGGGGCTTCAAAGGGTCTCCCAGGCAACAGGAGAAGAAGTGGTCCAGGCTCAGGGCCGGAAAAGGAGGTTGGGTGGAGGGCCAGGTCACTGCCTTGTGTGTGATTGTTGGGGACAGTGCTCCCTCTCATTCTCATCCCGTCATTCTAACAAGTATAAAGAAAGCGAGGGAACTCAAGAGAAACATCTACTTCTGCTTCATTGACTACGCTAAAGCCTTTGACTGTGTGGATCACAACAAACTGTGGAAAATTCTTAAAGAGATGGGAATACCAGACCACCTTACCTGTCTCCTGATAAACCTATATGCAAATCGAGAAGAAACAATTAGAACTGGACATGGAACAACAGACTGGCTCAAAATTGGGAAAGGAGTACGTCAAAGCTGGGTATTGTCACCCTGCATATTTAACCTTCGTGAAGAGTACATCATGTGAAATGCCAAGCTGGATGAATAACAAGCTGGAATCAAGAGAGCAGGGAGAAATATCAGCAGCCTCAGATATGCAGATGACATAGTTTTAATGGCAGAAATGGAAGAGGAACTAAAAAGCCTCTTGATGAGAGTGAAAGAGGAGAGTGAAAAAATTGGCTTAAAATTCAACATTCAAAAACCTAAGATCATGGCATCTGGCCCTGTCACTTCGTTACAAATAGAAAGGGGAAAAGTAGAAACAGTGACAGACTTTATTTTCTTGGGCTCCAAAATCACTGCTGACTGTGACTGCAGCCATGATACTAAAAGACACTTGCTCCTTGGAATAAAAGTTGTGACAAACCTAGACACCCTATTAAAAAGCACAGACATCACTTTGCCAACAAAGGTCCGTCTAGTCAAAGCTATGGTTTTTCCAATAGTCATGTATGTATGTGAGAGTTGCACCATAAAGAAGGCTGAGCACTGAAGAACTGATACTTTCAAACTGTAGTGCTGGAGAAGACTCTTGAGAGTCCGTTGGACAGCAAGATCAAACCAGTCAATCCTAAAGGAAATCAACACTGAATATTCATTGGAAGGACTGATAGTGAAGTTGAGGCTCCAATATTTCGGCCACTTGGTGCAAAGAGCCGACTTATTGGAAAAGATCCTGAAGTTACAAAAGATTGAAGGCAAGAGAAGGAGAGGGCAGGAGAGGATGAGATAGTTAGATAGCATCACCTACTCAATGGACAAGAATCTGAGCAAACTCCAGGAGATAGTGAAGGACAGGGAAGCCTAGAGTGCTGAAGTCCACACAAAGAGTTGGATATGATTTAATGATCAAACACAAACAACATTGAGTACAGGGCAGTATGCTATGTGCCAGGATCCAGTGAATAGGACCCACTGCTCACTTTCCCTCCTTGCAGTCAAACCTCTTAAGACAGACCCAGAAGCACTAATTCCCTAAGGGGAATTTGGAGTGCAAGGCCCAAGGTCTACATAGGCCCAGGAGGTCTAGGTGCATCTTTGGAAGCTCCTTAGAGTTTGGTGCCTTGGGCTAAGGCCACAGGGTAGAATAGAGGCAGGTTTGGAGAAGTAGTTGAAATAGGTACAAGGGTGATTTGAGTGTGTGGAATGTGAAGGGTTGGGTGACTGCTGAGCTTCTGGGCTGATAGCTAGGTGAATATTGAAAACTAAGATCATGGCATCCAGTCCCATCACTTCATGGCAAATAGATGGGGAAACAGTGGCTGACTTTATTTTTCTGGGCTCCAAAATCACTGCATATGGGGATTGCAGCCATGAAATTAAAAGACGCTTACTCCTTGGAAGGAAAGTTATGACCAACCTAGACAACAAATTAAAAAGCACAGACATTACTTTGTCAACAAAGGTCCATCTAGTCAAGGCTATGGTTTTTCCAGTGGTCATGTATGGAAGTAAGAGTTGGACGATAAAGAAAGCTGAGCACTGAAGAATTGATGCTTTTGAACTGTGGTGTTGGAGAAGACTCTTGAGAGTCCCTTGGACTGCAAGGAGATCCAACCAGTCCATCCTAAAGGAGATCAGTCCTGGTGTTCATTGGAAGGACTGATGCTGAAGCTGAAACTCCAATACTTTGGCCACCTGATGCGAAGAACTGACTCATTTGAAAAAACCCTGATGCTGGGAAAGATTGGGGACAGGAGGGGACAACAGAAGGTGAGATGGTTGGATGGCATCACCGACTCAATGGACATAGGTTTGAGTAGGCTCCAGGAGTTGGTGATGGACAGGGAGGCCTGGCGTGCTGTAGTTCATGAGGTCACAAAGCTGGGCACGACTGAGCAACTGAACTGAAATGAACTGAACATACTGGAAGAGAAGACAAGAGGGGAAGCAGATGTGTGGGAATAGTTTGTTTTGGGACTCTTGAGCCTTTGGGACCCTCTAGAGCAGGACATCAACAGTCATGGGATGTGCCTGTTTGGGTCCCCTCGACAAGAGGCCTGAGCTGGAACTCTTCATCTTGGGTTTAGGGAGAAGGATGGAGTAGGTGCATGGAAGAGATTGCTTGATGGTGAGAATACCGTTTGAGAAAGAGTCCCAGCATGGCTCCCAAGAGCTTCTCTATTTAAAGGAGAAGAGGAGAAAGATCAGGTAGTCTTAGGAGAAAAACCAAGGAGGGTATGACATTGCAGAAGGCAAGAGAAGAGCACCTCAAAGAAATGTGGTAGACTGGATCAATTTTCTAGAGAAATCTAGTGAGATGAAAGTTGAGAGACACTATAACTAGACATTTAGCTACAGCAAATTTTTTGGAATAGTGGGAAGAGGCCAATTTGGAGTAACTGAGGGTGGTGGTGAGAAAATAGAGACAACACAGACAGGCCTTCCAAGAAGCTCAGTTCAGTTCAGTTGCTCAGTCGTGTTCAACTCTTTGCAACCCCATGGACCGCAACACGCCAGGCTTCCCTGTCCAGCACAGACTCCCGGAGCTTACTCAAACTCATGTGCATTGTGTTGGTGATGCCATCCACCCATCTCATCCTCTGTCGTCCCCTTCTCCTCCAGCCTTCAATCTTTCCCAACATCAGGATCTTTTCCAAGGAGTCAGTTCTTCCCATCAGGTGGCCAAATCCAAGAATTTGCCTGTAAAGAAATGAGAACGGTCCTAGATGGAGGATGTTAATTTTTTCTTTTCTTCTCTCTAAGACTGGAGAGACATAAGCTTGTTTATATGTTGCTGATGATAACATTCATATTTTAAGGTAAGACAAGACAAGTTTCAATGAATTTTTTTCCTGCCCGCCTTGGCCATCTTTCTCCCTGCTGGTGTGCATTGTGCGTTTGCATTTTGCATTAATCAGACCTCCCTGATGGCAGAAATAGCTGCTCAGCCATAAAGATAAATTTTTCTTCTTTTAGGGCGAAGTAGGTTACTCCTTAGAAGATAGCGTTAGTTCCTTACGACCGTTTTAATGTCACCAGGTATGGAACTTGTACTCTGCCGACATTACAGTATTGTTTCATGCACTATCGAATAGATGACTGAGTCTCTGATAAAAATAATAATGACTAGGCAACTTGAAACAAGTGGCCAAATGTATAATCCTGTAAGATCAATGATTGTAACATGTCACTCTAGACATGAGAAGAAGCAATGAGAGGGAACCATCTCCTGGACCGTGATAGACTGCCTACACCAGGAATCTGGAGACTTTGGGTTACTGTGAAGAGGATCCAGTAACAGCACATAGAATGGCCTGTCAACAAAATCCTTGCCTGACCTGGAAATGGGCGTTCCTAGAGCTGAGAGACAACTTGGTCATGAAAACCTTGCTCAAAATTAAGACCACAAGGAGGGGGTTTGTAAAATAAACAGTGTTACCCACCATCAGGTTCTGCAAAAATCAAGTCATTAGCTACTGCAGTCACTGACCTGCAAAACATGGGGAAAGGAATTCAGGGCTAAGATGGGAGGAGACCTTTTGTGCTCTGGGAAAACTGGCAGAAATGGCTTGCAGATGGTTAGATATTTTCACGAGCAAATTGTATGAACATGGATTCTTGCATGTTTGCATACTTTAAAAAGTGCTAAATCCATTAACAGTGGTATCTATTCCTTACAAAGAGCAGTAACCTTCTGCCAAGATGTGTGCCTGATGGCTTGTACCCCTTCACCAAAATCATGTATATCCTGGTCTCCTCACTCGCCTCTTTGGAAGAGTCCTCAGAGCTTTCTGAAAGACCATCTCTTGGGCTATGCTCCTCAACATGGCTCAGATAAATGTTTCCATTTCTTTCTTAGACTGAGTATCAACTAATTTTTGTTTATTTTTTTGCTGAGAATGAGGAGGAGCCGAAGACTTTTGGTGTGGATTAACCCAAGAACAAATTGACCTCTTCCTAACAGTAGTTCATGAGAAAGATCCTTAGTAAGGCAGGATGAGAGAAGAAGCAGGTATGCAGGAAGCAAGTGGATGGATGGATCTCAATTAGTAACCCTGGGACAGAAAGATGGAAGGGGGCAGGTGTGTAGGGTGTAGGATCTGTGCCGTTGAGCAGGTTTTACATTTCATAAATCCAGAGGGTATTGACTGCAAGGTCATCCTAATTTTGAAAATCCTTAATTTTTCCTATTAAGGAAAGAGTGCTTCTTTCTAACTCACACCAAGTGGCCGCAGCAGCCATGGGGAGGGGCGTTCGGTCCTGAAAGTTGGAGGTGCTTCTGCGCTCATGATGTGTATCTCACCTGGGCTAAAGAGTTGAGATCATTGAAAGAAGAGAATAGTGTCTCCGAGAGGTTTGTAAACAGTGGAAAAGGTGTGTGTAATTGTTGAAGTCGAAAGGCAGAGAGGAACAAGCGGATTTTAGCTACGCAGATCCCAGACTAAACAGTAAAATAAAATAAATTCAACTACTAAATGGTCAATAGACATGAAGAAGCATTTCATCAAACAGAACATATAGATAGATGGTACATTAAAAAAAAAAAAACCAACCCCAAATCATTAACCATTAGGGACATGCAAATTAAAACCATAATGAGATTTACCATAATCAAGATTTTTAATTATGATGAAAATCTGAGTCTTAATAAGTTTAGCACTATTTATCAGCAGAAAAATATTTGAAAATAAAAGAATTTTTGGATTCTATAGTTCTTGGTTGGTTCAGGTTTGAATTTCTTGTCTGAGACTCTGAGTCAGGTTGGAAGCTTTCAGTAGGCATTTTGTAGGATCCCTGAAGAAAATTCATTTCACTATCTGCCTAAATTTTTACGATAATTCCAAGAATCCTCTAATTATAATTGCTGAAGGCAAGACTTTCTTTCATCAATGTTACATTTGTGAATAAATTAACAAAATGTTGAGGTGAGTTGAGTTTTCCACGAGAAATGAGGTTCACCACGATTAGGTAAGTTGTCCAAGGTGAGTGATGAAGGCAGAGTTGAACCCACGTCAAAGCTGGAGCTTCATAAGGTGACCCTGGGTCCCCTAATGGGCGGGGAGATTTCCCTCCGGGCTCAGGTTGTGCTTCCTGGTGCTTCTACGAGCCGCCCTCTTCTGGGTCATTTGCTCTTCTGGACCCCTTTGGTTTGCCTGACTCTCTCCTTGCCATATCCAACTTCCTATTGGAGCCAAAGCCCAGACTCCGCAGCCCGTCTTGCTTTTGACATGGTTCTCCCTGCCCTAACTGATCTCACCTCTTCCTGTCCTGATAGTGTTGCAGGCAGGGGGACCCCTTCCAGGGCCCGAGAGGGGGCTCTTGTCTAAGTCAGAAATGAATTGTCCAAGGAGACACACAAGCTGACTAAGCAAGAGACTTTATTGGGAAGGGGCCCCAGGTAGAGAGCAGTGTGTGTGTGTGTGTGTGTGTGTGTGTGTGTGTGTGTGTGTTAAGTCACCTCGATCATGTCTGACTCTTTGTGACCCTATGGACTGTAGCCTGGCAGGCTCCTCTGTCCATGGGATCCTCCAGGCAAGAATACTAAAATGGATTGCCATGCCCTCCTCCAGGGGATCTTCCTGATCCAGGGATTGAACACGCCTTTCTTCCACTTCCTGCATTGGCAGGTGGGTTCTTTACCACTAGCGCCACCTGGGAAGTCTACGGACAGCAGTAGGGTAAGGGAACCCAGGAGAACTGCTCAGCCACGTGGCTCGGCGTCTCGGGTTTTATGTTGCTGTTGCTGTTGAGTCACTTAGTCGTGTCTGACTCTTTGCTACCCCGTGGACTGCAGCACGCAAAACTTCCCTGTCTTTCACCATCTCCTGGAGCTTGCTTGAACTCATGTCCATTGAGTCGGTGATACCATCCAATCATCTCATCCTCTATCATCCCCTTCTCCTCCTGCCTTCAATCTTTCCCATCATGAGCGTCTTTTCCAATGAGTCGGTTCTTCGCATCAGGTGGCCAAAGTATTGGAGCTTCAGCTTCAGCATCAGTCCTTCCAATGAATATTCAGAACTGATTTCCTTTAGGATTGACTGGTTGGATCTCCTTGCAGTCCAAGGGACTCTCAAGAGTCTTCTTCAACACCACAGTTCAAAGGTATCAGTTCTTCCATGCCCAGCCCTTTTCATGGTCCAGCTCCCACATCCATACATGCCTGTGGGTTTTAGGTGGTAGAATTAGCTTCCAGATTGTCTCTGGCTAGTCGCTGACTCAGGGTCCTTCGTGGTGGTGTGCGCATGGCTCAGCCAACATGGATGCCAGCGTGAAGGATTCTGGGAGGTGATCAGACATATGGTGTCTCCTTTTGACCTTTCCCAAACGTTTCCAGTTGGTAGTGGGTTATTCGTTTTATGTGTGTGTGTGTGTGTGTGTGTGTGTGTGTGTGTGTGTGTGTTAAGTCACCTCGATCATGTCTGACTCTTTGTGACCCTATGGACTGTAGCCTGGCAGGCTCCTCTGTCCATGGGATCCTCCAGGCAAGAATACTAAAATGGATTGCCATGCCCTCCTCCAGGGGATCTTCCTGATCCAGGGATTGAACACGCCTTTCTTCCACTTCCTGCATTGGCAGGTGGGTTCTTTACCACTAGCGCCACCTGGGAAGTCTACGGACAGCAGTAGGGTAAGGGAACCCAGGAGAACTGCTCAGCCACGTGGCTCGGCGTCTCGGGTTTTATGTTGCTGTTGCTGTTGAGTCACTTAGTCGTGTCTGACTCTTTGCTACCCCGTGGACTGCAGCACGCAAAACTTCCCTGTCTTTCACCATCTCCTGGAGCTTGCTTGAACTCATGTCCATTGAGTCGGTGATACCATCCAATCATCTCATCCTCTATCATCCCCTTCTCCTCCTGCCTTCAATCTTTCCCATCATGAGCGTCTTTTCCAATGAGTCGGTTCTTCGCATCAGGTGGCCAAAGTATTGGAGCTTCAGCTTCAGCATCAGTCCTTCCAATGAATATTCAGAACTGATTTCCTTTAGGATTGACTGGTTGGATCTCCTTGCAGTCCAAGGGACTCTCAAGAGTCTTCTTCAACACCACAGTTCAAAGGTATCAGTTCTTCCATGCCCAGCCCTTTTCATGGTCCAGCTCCCACATCCATACATGCCTGTGGGTTTTAGGTGGTAGAATTAGCTTCCAGATTGTCTCTGGCTAGTCGCTGACTCAGGGTCCTTCGTGGTGGTGTGCGCATGGCTCAGCCAACATGGATGCCAGCGTGAAGGATTCTGGGAGGTGATCAGACATATGGTGTCTCCTTTTGACCTTTCCCAAACGTTTCCAGTTGGTAGTGGGTTATTCGTTTTATGTTCCTTACCAAGACATTCTGTCGTAAAATAACTCACACACAGTGGGTGCTGTGGTGCCTGGTGATGGTGGGTGGTTTCAGTCAGTGCAGTTTCCCTAACAATAGGGGTTCTTAACCTCTGTCATGCCAGGACCCCTTTGGCTGTCTGGTAAAGCCCACTGGCACCTCAGAATCATACTTTTAGATGCTTTTGATACCTAAGATGATGTTATCCTGAAACACTGTTATCAAAATCTGTTTTTCAATTATGACAGAGTAATATGTATGCTTCTTTGTTATCTTAATTAACAAGTTCTGGCAGTGGGTTTTCTAACTAGTATTGAAGGGCAGCTGAGCAGAGACTTAATTTCAACCTATCTGCAACCACTGTAATAAGATATGAAAATATCTGTGATTTCTAGGGAGGACAACAGAGACTGGTAATACTACTACACTTTGTGGTCTACTTTGCAAACTAAAGTGCCAAAATTCAATCAGAAATTAGTGACCATTAACATATTTTTCCCCATCTAGGTTCACAGACTCCTTGAATCCCTTCCACAACCACGTTAGGGGTCTGTGGCCCCCAAGATAAGAAGCCTTGGGAACAGAACCATGGAGCAGAGAAGAGCTTGGAAGCAGCAGGTTTTGCAGGCAGGCAGCAGCTGATCCCAGAGCCCCAGCTTTAAGTTCACGACGATCATCTCTCCATTTCCCTGATCAAGAGCTTGAATGGGGCCTCACGCACTGCTTAACATTCCAAGGAACTTCAAAAACAGCTGCCTGGCAAGAATAACTCTTAACTCTTAGATGTGGGGCAGACCATGATATCAAAGGCCTAAGCAAAGCTTTGCAAATTTCCAGTTTTCAGTGATTGGGTCTAATTCCATGGAGCATTTATTACAGACATATTTTTTTCCCAAAGAGAATTATTTTATGGCTTAATGGGAAAGTAACAACCCAAGCCACTCCCCACTGCCTCCACCAAAGCCCCTGGCAGGGCCCCTCTGTTTCCTGGCCTCAAAGAATGTCCTGCAGTTTTCTGGGAGCCCACGGGGTCTACTTTAAAAAGATCAGGTCCCGTGTTTTGTCATCTATGGAACGCTTAGTCTCCCTGCGGCTCAATTAACTGCTGACGGTTCCTTCCAGCGCGCCGGAGCTCAAGGCTCTCTTCTCCCTGCCTCATTATTTTATATAGTTTGAAAAGCTGTTTTTTTAAGTTAAAGATCAATTTTACAGCTTTTTTTTTTTGGTGGGGATGAAGAAAGCATACTTGCTCTTGGTAGGAAAATTGGAAAACACGGATAAGAAAAAAGAAATCCTCCAACATGGTTACATCCATTTATAGCTCATCCGCAGCATGTTAGAACGTTAGCTCCACGTTTTGGTCAGCATCTGGAGTCTTCTGTCCCTTTCATTTTAACCATTATTGTTGACTGCATTTCAGGAGTTCTCTGGTCATTTGCCACCCTCTTTTTAAAATACCTATTCAAATCTCTCCCACATTTTTCTCGCATTATACTTCTTTTTTTACTGATTTGCAGGGATTTGTTATAAATCCTGGATATAGAGCAATACAATAATATTTCATTGTCAGGTATATGAATTGCAAATATCTTCCAAATGTATTGTTTGCCTTTTCACTCTCTTAACAGTATCTTCTAATGAGCAAACCTCTTAATTGAAACAAAACCCCAGTTTTTTTCCTTTATGATTGTTGCTGCTGTTAAAATTTTTAAGGAGGAGTTTGGGCAGCCTCACTGAAATTCAGGCATGCTGATGCAGTGGTTAGCGCCTCCCTGGTGGCTCAAACAGTAGAGAATCCGCCTGCAGCGCAGGAGACCTGGGTTTGATCCCTGGGTTGGGAAGATCCCCTGGAGAAGGGCATGGCTACCCACCCCAGTATTCTTGCCTGGAGAATCCCATGGGCAGAGGAGCCTGGTGGGCCACAGCCCATGGGGTCCCAAAGAGTCAGGCACGACTGAGCGACTAACAGACACAGGCAGGCGGTGTTTGGTCTGTTTAGCCTGTCCCAGGTAGGCCTTAGGTACACAGGAGAGGCCAGTGTGTTACTAGGAAAGCATGAACTTTAGACCCGTACTGCCCCCAAAAATACAATGCAAGGCATATGGGTCATTTAAATACTTCTAGTAGCCACATTTAAGAAAAGTAAAAGAGCAAACAAAAGTAACCGTGTGTTGGTGGAATACTGTACTGAATCCAGTATGTTCTGGAACCCAGGTCACTTTCATATTTTAATTTTTTTTCCTGCTTTAGTTTTTCAATTAAAATTTTAGTCACCCTGGTCACATGACAAGTCCCTGGTAGCTATATCTGTCTGGGGACTAGCAGATCACTCTGGTTGAAGGCTTGATGATGAGTTCTGGAGGCAAATGACCTAGGTTCAATATGATTCTATCACTTAATAACAACAGCTAACATCTATGAACTGCTTTCTCCATGCCAGGCTCTGCCCATAACAACTAAAGGTTCTGAGTCCTTAAGACATACCAGTACTGTGCATGCATTATCCCATTTAATCCTGCCCAAACCTGATGATGGGTCTCCCCTGGTGATTCAGAGGTAAAGAATCCACCTGCAGTGCAGAAGCCACAGGAGTCATGGGATCAATCCCTGGCTCAGGAAGATCCGCTGGAGAAGGGCATGGCAACCCACCCCAGTATTCTTGCCTGGAGAAGCCCATGGACAGAGGAGCCTGGGGGGCTACAGTCCATAGGGTGGCAAAGAGTTAGACTCAGCTGAAGCGATTTAGCATGTACACACACAGACCTGATGAGAGGGGTAATAGTCTCACCACCTGTGGTGGTAAATTTTATGTGTGAGCTTAAGCTAGACTCTAATACCCAGTTGCTTGTCGCTGTGAAGGTAATTTTTTAGATATGATTACTACTCAAGTCAGGAGACTGATTAAAGCTGATTCTCCTCTGTAATGTGGGTGGTCTTCATGTAATCAGATGAAGGCCTTAAGAAAAAAGATTGATGTCCCCCAAAGAGGAAGGAATTCTGCCTCTGGATTGCCCTTTGACTTAAGACAGAAACATCAGCTCCTTCAGATTTCCAGCCTGCCAGCCAATCCTGCAAATGTTGCAATTTTTAGCCCCCGCAGTCACATGAGCAAATTCCTTAAAATAAAACCTCTCTCTCCATATATACACACTCATGCACACATATATGCATGCATATTACATGTATGTTTATGTGCACATATAACATATATACACACATATACATTTAGGATATAAGTCCTATTGGTTCTGCTTCCCTGGAAAACACTTACATACACCCCCATCTCTTCTAATTCCCCTCATTGTGGAAACAGAAGCAGTCTGGCTCCAGATCCCATTCTCTTAACCCCTCTGCCTCTTCCAGTCACTAGGAAAACTGCTAAACTTCTATAGATCCGAATATTTTCCATTGGCAACATAAGATGAATAATAGTACCTATCCTGTAGGGTCTTTATAAAGCTTATTCAAGATAGTGTGAAGCAAGTGACTGGAGTGTGGTTACATGTTCAATAAAAATTACTGTTATTTGTTGATGTCTTCCATTTTCAAATACTCTGAGCAGGATTTATTACTGATTGTGCAATGGCACCCCACTCCAGTACTCTTGCCTGGAAAATCCCATGGACGGAGGAGCCTGGTGGGCTGCAGTCCATGGGGTCGCTAAGAGTCAGACACGACTGAGTGGCTTCACTTTCACTTTCATGCACTGGAGCAGGAAATGGCAACTCACTCCAGTGTTCTTGCCCGGAGAATCCCAGGGACAGGGTAGCTTGATGATCGGACACGACTGAAGCGACTTAGCAGCAGCAGAGCAGTGCTGTAGACATCAAAGAATTAAAAGGAGGTTTAGAAACACATATTATTTTAGACTCACTGATGATCTTTGTTACAGGCACTTTAAGAATAAAGTCTTGCTATGCTCCTGTCAGTAAGAGCCCCATCTTGTGTCTGGCACTTGCATTCCATTGTCTATTTAAATCCTCAGGTTAATCTTACTGTCGAGACCACAGAGTCTGAGAAACCGAGGCTCCAAGTGACTGAGAAACTCACCCTGCTTCTAAGTGACAATCCCTCCAAGAAATCATTTCCCTCCCCCTTCATGTCATCAAAACATCAGGTTATCTGTTTTCTTTAATAATCTTTTACAAAGCGACACATAAGTGAATTGAAATTAACATCAAGTCCTTGTGGGGAAATTGAAAACTTAATCGTTCCCACCTTCTCCTTCATTTTTATCTGCTGCTAGGTGCACGCATTTGTCATTCAGCTTTGAAATTGTATGATCTTATAATTCTTTTCTTGGCAATTTTGTGCAGGTAATCCTAAAGAGGATTTTTTATATTATTGTGTATGATTGAAATTGAATGTAGCTTGTAAAAAAAAAAAAAATGGTTAATAACTGAGCGAGCCTTGTGTTCTTTGGAAATATTTGTTGTTAAATGAAAAGAGACCTCAGAATGTCAATACATTTCATTTTGTTTGTTTTCCTCTCCTCTTCATCCTTGTATTCTTCCCATACATTTCAAATTGCTGTAATCCACAGATTAATTTTAAGGTATTTCTTTGAGCTATGTTCATAAATGTCAGGTTTTACAGAAAGATTATTTTTGCATGTTTTAATACATTTTTCTCCTTCATTCTCCTCTCTTTGATGTCAGGGTTTTATAAATCCACTTTAATATGACTTTCATTTGTGAGGCTTAACACAGAAACTATTGTAAGGCTGAACCAAACCTCTTTCCGTTTCTCAGTGATTATCGTCTTCTGTCAAAAGGAACCTCTAGTTAGAGAATTTGTTTTAAAAAAAAAAAAGGAAAAGGAAAGAAAAGAGTCTAAAAACAAGAAATCAAAGCTTTGGGGTGAGTGCAGATCGTATCTAGGGGCTCCTTTCTTTGCACCCACACTTCTGTGAAGAGCTTTCGGTGGGCTGGCTATGTTGGCTATTGGAGGGAGAGTGTATCTTTGAGTGGGAACTCTATGATGCTTATCCCAAAGTTGCACACTGCAGTGGTTCTTTCCTGCATGGTCTTTAACCTCTGAGCTGGGTACTCTTCCATGCATCAGTTTTGCCCAGCATAGTTACATGAGGCTGTTTTAAATAATTTAGACTCTAATGTATGTGGGAACAGGCACGTTCATAACTGGGCCACTAAGTCCTGCGTTTCAATGAGAGGGCTGTGTGCTGACCACGGCCGCCGCTCCCCTCTGACGCAGCTCCTCTTCCTTTTCATGATTTCTTCCCTTTCTCTCATCATTATACTTTGCTCTATCTCTGGGAGTTAACAGAATATAGCAGGAGAACTACAGAGAGAGTGTTTGGGAGAGTCTGAATTGATTATGCTCAAATTACAGTCCATGCATATTTATTAAGCTCCTGCTGTGTGCAAAGCTTTGTTCTAGATCTTGTGTTATAAAGATCAGCATGGTCCCCTTAAATATCCCTCCCTGAGGTATAATTTACGACTGCTTTCCTTGGCATTAATTAAGCAATGTACATCAAAGCCTTAAAAACATGCATGTCCTTTGATCAGGTACCTCTGTCTTTAGAAACGTAACTTAGGTAAGTGAATGAGAATGTGGGTTACTACTTAGTCAAAAGGATGTTCATCACAGTGGTTAGAATAATGAAAATCGGGAAAAGGCCTAAAAATTCAATAGTCAGGGGCTGATAATTAAGGCAATTATATGCTTTGTTCAAAGAAAACACACACAGAGACCAGACTTGAAAATTCCCTGAGCAGACAAAACCAGTTTAGTCACACAAGCAAAGCTTAATTTAGCTTATTTTGCAAGACAAATGAGGTGAACTTGCCCTGGGTCACTTTTGCTTATTCCTCTAAAAATCATACTTGAAACTTGAATTGTTCCCCCAAATTGAAATGAGCTAACTGCTAACCAATTCCCTTTCACTTAAGAAAACTCTAACTTTAAACCAATAACTGTGAAGACTAAACAGTCGCTGCCTCCACACTATGTAAACTGCCTGATAGCAATGCACCTCTGAACCTCATTTCATGTTTTGATTTGAGTACTCCCAGTTTGCAAACTATCTGGTGTGTGTACAATAAACTTTTAATAATTGCTACTTTGGTGATTCATTAGTTTTGCTTCTATTTTCTTTAAACTTTTGACAGTTCATAAGATGGAATATTATATAGCCATTAAAAACAGGACTATAGACTGCTGACGTGAACGGACTTTGATTATATACTGCTACATGAAGAAAGGAAAGGTTACACGGAGGATGCAGTGTGTGATTCCATTTTTATGAATGAACATATGAATATATTGCACTCACAGGAAAAAGACCAAATGGACACTGAGCCAGTGTGAAGAGTGGTTATTGTTGGTTGATAGGATCATAGGTACATTTTTATTTTCTTGCTTCATTTGCTTACCAGCATTTTCTAACTTTTCTCCAGAGATGAGATGCTGCTTTTGAAGTCAGAAAATCCTATCAAAGTTATTTTTATTTCTTGTGTTCATCTGTTGTGTGCATCGGGTCTTAGCTGCACCATGTGGGGTCTTTCGTTGCAGAGCACAGCCTCTAGCCGTGGCTCTCAGCCTCAGCAGCACACAGGCTTAGCTGCTCTGCAGAATGCGGGATCTTAGTTCCTTGACCAGGGATCAAACCTACGTCCCCTGCATTGGAAGGGGGCTTCTTAACCACTGGACCACCAGGAAAGTCCTTAGAAGTTATTTTTTAATGCAAAATAAAGTAGAGAGTCGGGACGCTGGTGGACACGTAGGTGTCCTGCCTGTGCTTTGCAGTCACCTCTGTCCTTTTCATCTGACCCTTCCTGCCCTGCCCAGGGCTTTATTTCTTGGCTTCAGAAGCCACACCCTCTTCTTGCTCAGTGCAAATTATAGAGCAACCAGCTCAGTCCCGTCTCAGGCACAAACCTGAATTTCCTTTCCTCCTGTGATGAGAAGTCTAGCAGCTTGGCATGGCCTCTTGGACTAGGTCTTAGGAAAATTCTGCTAGGCAAAATTCAAGATAAAATGAAACTGCTGAACCTGTGGAAATCTAGGCCTCCAGGCTCACAGACAATGTCAGCCCTGGAATATGGGATCTTGGCTTTCTGCCACCTACAGGGAAACATGACTTTGGGTCTGGCCACAGGTCTTGTTCTGGTCAATAAATGTGACTTGACACTAGGGGGTGTGACATGTTCACACCCTTGCCCTGGGCTTTTGCACTGGGCCTGTCTTCTTATGCTCCACTGATTGCTGCAAGATGGCATGCCCCAAATAGCCACTTCCCTTTCCCTTGGGCACCAGGATGAGACATGGAGAGCAGCCACCCATACCAAGTGGCCACTGGCCCAGAGAAAATGAGAGAGAGATGGAGCAGATCTGAACCCAACCTGCAACTGGACAAATGGGAGCCTGGAGTCAGAGGTCCAGCCCAGCCCAGCCAAGTTGCAGCTGACTTGCTGACCACGTGTATGAGAATAAAGGACGTTAGTTTTAAGCCACTGAGTTTGGAGATGGTTGTTATGCAGCACTGTTGTGTTCAAGGCTGACTGGTATGGTTTCCTCTCTTTTTCTCCTTTCCTTCCCAAAATATTTGCATATGTGCCAGACTGGGCTAGGGGACAGAGATCCTATAACCGTGTACAGACCATGTGATATGCACAACTGCCTTGTTTAACAGACCTGACCTCTATCTGTGTTCTACAGATGAGCAAACACTGAACAAAGAGGCTGAGTCACCAGCGTGAGGCCACAGAGCCAGCAAGCAGCGGGCTGGAGTTGAAACCCAGGCCACATGCCTCGGGGATCCCTGCTTTAAGCCACTCTTCTCCCAGCCTCCCATAGTCAGCAAAAGCCTCGTGTGTGTGTGTGTGTGTGTGTGTGTGTGTGTGTGTGTGTCTGTAAGTGATTCCCAGTCTGAGGGTTGACCACGACTGTGCCAGGAACAACATGCATAAAGGAGGTTGTCAAGGAGCAGCTCCCTCTCTGCCCTCTGTCTCTCCTCCCCTCCCCACCTCAGCTCTCAGAGGAGACTCACCTATATCCAAATGATTACACACCGGATTAGGGGCTGGGAAAATACCTGCTGGCCAAATCCACCAAATCCACCTATTTTTGTATGATCTTATTTTTGTATGAACAAGCTAGAAGTGCTTTTTACATTTTGTAATGGTTCCAAACTATCAAAAAAAAGGCTATTTTGACACATGAAAATATGTGAAATAAAAAATATTTTCCTTTCTTTTTTAATAGGCTTTATTTTGTTTTTGTTTTTTACAAGTTTTAAGTTTACAGAAAATAAAGAGCCGAATGTACAGAGTTTCCACATACCCACTACTGCTACCATTCCATTGCCTTCAATCATCTTGCATTAATGGAGTACATTTGTAATGGATAAGCCAATGTTGGTACATTATTATTAACTAAAGTCTGTAGTTTACATTAATGTTCACTCCTTGGGAAGAATCCTTGGAGAAGGAAATGGTAACCCACTCCAGTATTCTTGCCTAGGAAATCCCATGGACAGAGAAGCCTGGTGAGCTATAGTCCATGGGGTTGCAAAGAGTCGGACATGACTGGGCACAGACACACAGGCACGCCTGATGGTGTATATTGTATGGATTTTGGTGAATATATGAAGCCATGTATCCACCATTACAGTGTCACACAGCATAGCTTCACTGCCCTAAAAATCCTCTGCACATATGCCTAGCCTTCACTTATCCATCCTTCCTCCTCCTTCCCAATTTGTGGCATCTACTGACCTTGTACCCTCTGAGTAGTTTTGCCTTTTCTAGAACATCAATCAGTTGGAATTACGCAGTACGGAGCCTTTTCAGATTGGCCCCTTTCATTTGGTAACACACGTTTGAGTATCTTTTGAGTATATTCATGGCCTGTTAGCGCATCTCTTTTTATTGCTCAATGACACACCACTGTCTGGATGGACCACAACTTGTTTACCCCTTCACCTACTGAAGGTCATCTTGGTCATTTTCAAGTTTTGGCAAATAAGAACAAGGTTGTTATAAACACATGCATGCCCATTTGCATGGACGTAAATGTTCAAGTCATTTGGATAAATACCAAGGCATGTGACTGCCAGATGGTACGGTATGTTTGGTTTTGCTAGAAACTGCCAGTCTTCCAAAGTAGCTGTACCATTTTGCATTCCCACCAGCAATGTGTGAGAGTTCCTGTGACTCCACGTCTTTGTCAGCATTTGATGTTGTCAGTGTTTCGGATTTCAGTGTTTCGGATTTCAGCGTTTCTGGGTGGTGTGTAGTGGTACTCATTGTTGTCTTAATGCACAGTTCCCTAATGACTTACGATGTTGAGCGTCTTTTCGTACGCTTACCTGACGTCTGTGTGTCTTCTTTGGTGAGGTGTCTGTCCAGATATGTTGCTCATTTTCTAATTGGGTTATTTTCTCATTGTTGAGTTTTAAGAATTCTTCATATATTTTGCATATCAGATGCTTTTTGCAAATATTTCTTCCAGTCTGTGGCTTGTCTTTTTATTCTCTTCACATTGAAATTCAAATTTCAGTGTCAATAAACTAATTTACTGGAACACAGTCATGCTCATTTGCTTACTCACTGTCTATGGCTAATCTCACACTATGCCAGTATTGTTGCAACAGAGCCCAACTGTCTGCAAAGCCTAAAATATTTACTAACTTTCCCTTACCAAAAAAATTTTGTTGACCTCTTATTTAGGGGGTCACCTTCATTTCCTCCTTAATGAGACATTTTCTATCATTCCCAGAAAAGCAGTTCTCATGGGCAACCATTCCTGACCACAGATTTCCTTCTGGAATGACTGATTTGAAAAGCGCGGCTCCCTTCTGCCCATGGCCGCTTTCTTTTTCTTTTGTACAGTTTCTCTTCCGTGGTTTGGTTTTGACTCGGAAGCCCTTACTCAAGCCCTTTCTGAATGGAGAGCGCGTTGCTGAGGCAGCCAGAGCTGCCCTGCCTTCGGGGTTCCAAGTCTCCCAGGGCCTCTCCCTTTCCCACCGGGTCCCTGGAGCCACATCTTTGTGGTACAGGAAGTTGGATGCCCCCTGGAGGTAAATCCTTGTTACTACAGGGACATCAACCCTCAGTTCAGTTCAGTCGCTCAGTCGTGTCCGACTCTGCTACCGCAGGAATCTCGGGACGCCCTGTCTCCCAGGAAGGAATTCTTGCCAGCTCCCCTCCCAAGGGAATTCTCACATTCTTCACCTCTCAACCTGCCCCTCTAGCACTTTTGTGCCTGGGACTGAATTTCTCTCCAAAGTTTTGAGGATCTCATTTGCAGAATTCTCTCATCCCTTTTTCTCCTCCCAACAGCAGTAATCAATTCCAGCATGGGGGCGTCAGATAATTGAAACAAGCTCCCTGTCATTTGCATTTTTCAATTTCCACATGGCTGCCAGTCTGATTTTCCCCTCCATATTTCTTGCCTTTTGATTTTTTTTTCATGTTTTTAACATTTGGTCCAATTTTTTTTTTTCCTTTTCCAATAAGTGAAAAGAATGTAAATCTAGAAGAATGTGGGCAGACTTGTGTTCTTTTTCTTGCTAAATTTCCACTCTTTAACTGTAACAGTGTGACAACAAATAAAGAGAAATAAAGACACTCACACACTCTGATTTCTTCTCTCCTGCCAGTTATTTTTGATGGTTTGGCATCTGATATAAATCAGTTTCTCCCCCAACTTGCATCTTCTGCCTCCTACAGAACGTGGTCACTCAAGAGGGCCATAGCCTGCCAGGTTCCTTGGTGTTAATAAAAATAACAGCAATTATTATACTTTAGTGAGCACTTACTATGTACCAGCACCTTGCTAAGTGTTTTTACATTTAGAGGCGCTGAAAGGCAGACAGACTGCTCAGCACTCTGCCCTGCCTCCCTGTGCCATGGCTGGAAGGGGCTGTTCATAAGCCTAGACTCTGAAATCCAATGGCCCGAGTTCAGATGTTGGCTTTGCCACCAGCCGCACTGTCGTTTTGGGCACATCACCTCACTCTCCTGAATCCCAGATTTCCCCGTCAACAAAATGAGGATTGATAAAGGGACTTCTGGGGCTGTTCTGAGGATTACATCTGTTAATATTGGTAGCACTTTGCACAGCACGTGGCATGTGGTGAGCATGCTGTGAGGGCTGGGATCAGTAAGTTGCTACAGTGGCAAGCCGTGTCAGCCTGTTGGTGGTGAGCGCTACTCTACCCCTCTGCTCCCTCGCCAACCTGCTGGGCACGGGAGCACCCCAGTAAGAGAGGACACACACACACACGTGCAGTCAAAGCTCTTATGTAAGAAATACATTTGGGTTAATTCCTAAAAGTTACCTTTTCTGTAAAACTTGTCCAATAATCCCAGGAGCTTCCCGGGGGTTAAGCCAAATATGTGGGTACCATCCTTGGTCCCCATTTTATCTGCCTTCCACCCCTACCCAACCAGTCCAGCAGAAATTCCCCCAGAAAGTATCCAGAACCTGTCCACATCGCACCATCTTCATCCTCTCAGTTCAGGCCATCCCCATCAGTCGCTTGAGTCCTTGCAGTTATTCCCTCTGCTCTCCCGTGCTCTTGCCCTCTTATAAGCAACTGGTAGGGCTTCTGGGAGGGGCCTCCCTGGTGGCGCAGATGGCAAAGAATCTGCTCGTAATGCAGGAGACCTGGGTTCAATCCCTGGGTCAGGAAGTTCCTCTGGAGAAGGGAATGGCTACGCACTCCAGTATTCTTGCCTGGAGAATCGCATGGACAGGGGAACTTGCAGGCTATAGTCCACGGGGTTGAAAAGAAATGGACACGACTAAGTAACTAACACCCCCCCCACACACACACGCGCACACACACAGGGTTTCTGGGAAGTATTCTCTTCCTGGATAAAAGTGCCATGGCAAGACAGCCTTTCTCCCTGCTCCTTACTTATCTCAGTGAATGTAGCTCGTGATTCATGGAACTGAGGCTGGCACCATGAGACAGAAGGAAAGGTCAAGAAAACTGCTGAGATGCAGACCCGGAATGCTGTCATTTTGAGCTTCAAATAGCTTTGTTGGCTAAGTTGGAGGCGGGCTGACTTTCCCTGTAAAGGGCCAGGTATTTCCGGCTTCCTAAGCCAATGCCTCATTGCTGCTGTTTTAGCAAGAAAGGAACCATGGACAAGATACAAAAAATGAGCTTGGCTAGATTCCAGTAGAGCTTGATTTGCAGCACATATTTGAATTTCATATTTTCTCACGTCATAAAACAGTTCTTCTTTTGATTGTTTTCAGCCATTTAAACTGTAAAAATCATTTTTAGCTCATGGGCTGCATGGAAACAAGTGGCAGGACAGATTTGGTCACTGGATTAAGTCACTGTCCATGGGTTTTCAGTTACTGGATTCTGTTCTTCAACTGCCCATTTCACAGATGACGAAGCTGAGGTCCAGAGAAGTGACACAGAGTGAGTGTGTGTCAGGGCTAGTAAATCAGGCCCCAAAGCTCTGACAAGTCCAGGATTTCCCCCAGGATACCCTCCTGCTTCCTTCTCATTCACACACCACTTACGGCTCTCTTCTAGGCTCTGATATTTTGTTTTGTGTTGTGGTTGTTTAGTTGCTAAGTCACATTCGACTCTTTTGTGACCCCATGGACTGCAGCCCGCCAGGCTCCTCTGTGCATGGGATTTCCCAGGCAAGAATGCTGAAGCGGGCTGCCATTTCCTTCTCCAGGGGACCTCCCTGACCCGGAGAGCGAACATGCTTTCTCCTGCACTGGCAGGTGAATTCTTTACACTAAGCCACCAGGGAAACCCCTGCCCTTTATGTAGGTGATGGCGTTTCTTCCACACAAAATGTATCGCGTATCAACCTTTGTTGAGGGCCTGCCACGTGCCGGACACTTTACATCACTTCATCTCATAGTGCGAGGCAAGTACTGTGCTCATTTCACAGACGAGGAATGGGCAGCTCCAAGAGGGCTGCACCAGGCCCAGGTGCATCCAGGAGTAGGCGGGGACCAGTCCCTCCAGGCCCTCCTGCCGTACCTCGCCTCCTCTCCTCTCAGGGCTCAGCGCTGGGTGGCTGGGTGTGCCCTAATGAAGTGGACATAAACTCTCTTCCTGTGAACCCTGGTAGAGCACACAGAGACATTTCTTAAGTTTTATTCTGCTAAAGTGCACAGCTTTTTACTGGTTCTTGGTGGAGCTGGGCTTCCCTGGTGGCTCAGATGGTAAAGAATCCGCCTACAATGCAGGAGACCTGGGGTTTGATCCCTGGGTGGGAAAGGTTTCCTGGAAGAGGAAATGGCTACTCACTCCAGTATTCTTGCCTGGAGAATTCCATGGACAGAGAAGCCTGGTGGGCTTACAGTCCATGGGGTCTCAAAGACTTGGACAGGACTGACAGAGACTCATACACACACACACACACACACACACACACACGCACACACACACGCACACGCACACGCACACGCACACGCGCACACGGAGCTAGAAACGACAGACAACGTGGTGACATTCACCATCCTGACCACTAGAGGGCAGCAAAGGCCACATTGCTAAAGCCTCTTATTCTGTGGCGGTAACCTCAATTTATTCACACATTTGTGGGAAACTTGGGGGAATATGTTTCAACCTTCTATTCCAACATCCACATTTTTCTGATGGAAGTAAATGGAATCCCACAGGAGTCAGGTTGTGACCTTTTCCCAGGGCAGCTGAAGGAATCATCGTTTCCTAGAGCTGCCATCACAAATTGCTGTAAGCTGAGTGCCTTATGACAGAAAAGTATTCTCTCACAGTTCTGGAGGCCAGAAGTCCAAAATCAAGGCATCAGCATGGCCGTGCTCCTTCCGAAGGCTCTAGGGGGAAAGTCCTCGTCTCTCCCAGCTCCTGGTGAGTCTGGGTTTTCCTTGGCTGGTGGCTGTCCCACTCCACTCTCTGCCCCTGTCTTCTCGTGGGCTTCCTCACCTGTCTCTCTCTGGGTCTTCTATAAACATTCTTGGCACTGGATATAGGGCCCACCTGGTTAGTCAGAGACGATCCTGAGATCTTAACTTCATTGTGTCTGCAAAGGTCTTTTTTCCAAATTTGGTCCTATTCATGGATTCTGGAGATTAGGATGTGGACATGTGTTTGGAGGGGTCCTCCATTCACCCCACGACAATCAAACAACAAATACATGTTACTTGCTCAACACAAAGCCAGGAGCATGGTAAGAAATCAGTTGAGAGGAGCTATCACTGCCATGCGTCTAGAGGCTGCGTCCGCGGATTAAACGGTGGAAACATGCCCCGCCCACGGACAGAAACCCAGCTGTAGTGACAGCGGTCACCCTCTCCCTCTGGTCTCCAGGGCTACCAGTCCGACTTGCCACACTGCCTTTCCCAACGTGACCAAGCTCGTTTCGGTTTTCAGATTCTCCCAATTCTCTGTCGTAGACAGGTTTTTGGCAGAAACCACCGATTATCACAAAGTCTTCATTTTGCCTCACTAAGATCAGGCTTAAGGTGATCTCTGATCAGAGTTTGAGGAGTGCAGGTTTTAAAACAGCCCACATGCAGAATGGGGAGAAATAATCGGCAAAGCAGTCAGGATGCAGCATCATCTTGTTTGGCTTCAGGCCAAAGCCAGCTTGGCCTCATTAGGTAATGTCAGGCATCAGGTTGAAAGGTCAAGGAAGACTTTCACCGAAAAGAAAGGACATTGGTTTTACCTTCAGAGTCAGTTCTGTGGCTGAGCCAGGTCAGTTCAGTTCAGTCAATCAGTCGTGTCTGACTCTCTGTGACCCCATAGACTGCAGCACGCCAGGCCTCCCTGTCCATTACCAACTCCCGGAGCTTGCTCAAACTCATGTCCACTGAGTCGGTGGTGCCATCCAACCATCTCATCCTCTGTCGTCCCTTTCTCCTCCCACCTTCAATCTTTCCCAGCATCAGGGTCTTTTCAAAGAGTCAGTTCTTCACATCAGATGGCCAAAGTATTGGATCAGTCCTTCCAATGAATATTCAGGACTGATTTCCTTTTGGATGGGCTGGTTGGATCATTGAGTGTGTTCAAGTGTCAGGGGTTTGTCTGGTTGAAGGAAAAATGGAGAAAAAGAATGAGCCAGGGGCTGAGGAGGGCAGAGAGGTCTGTGGAAGTGGAAAGAGAAAGGATAGCTCTACTGGTTTCAACCTTGCTGGGCCACAGGACTGGAACCTCAGTGTTCTCAGCTTTCAAATGGGGCCATAGCAGGAAGTACCCTTTAGGGACTCAGTGCTATATGGATGTACAGGTGGCACTAAAGTTGATGGCTGCTTTTCCCACCACTACCAAAACAAAGAATAATGGGTGGCAAGGCACTTTTGGGGTGCTAGAAAGACCCAGGACAGCACGAGGACTTGAGCTCTGAGCTAGACTTGTGTCTGGGCTGGAAATGAAGCAGAAGGGAGGCCCCCACAGTACGAGGGATGCACGGGGGGAGGCCTCTGTGCCAGCCGAGAGCCCGTGAAGCACCTTCTGTAGGTGATATCAGAATCAGAATGCTTTGTGTCTGTGGTGTGACCTTGCTTTTACCCCTGGAGACCGGCCCCACCAATTGCTAGTGGTTGAGGTCCTTACCCGAGGGCCGTCAGGTAGCCACGGCGTCAGTATAGTGTCACTGTCGCCAGGCTGATGGAGCACATTTACCCAGTGTCCCCAGCCCTGCAGGAAAGAGCTCAGCAGAGCGCAAAATCCACACTCCCCTCTCCTTACCACACCAGCTTCTGGGAGCCTCACCCCCCGGAGGCCAACCTCAGCTGATCTGGGCTGCATTTTAGAAGCTGTTTGCTCACCTGGATGAAGGGAGACTCTGGCGTTAAGAGGCAAATGTAATTTTAGGAGGTGTTTCTTGTGTTCCCTGGGTTCCCAATGCCTATGGTTGCTCTCTTTTCTGGAACACTGCCCTCCTGCCCCAGTGTAATTATTTTCTTTTAAAGTTAAGAGGCACCGATCACCCTCATGCCCACTCCCTTAGATCTGCGGCAGCAAACGTGCAGATCAGTAAACACAGACAAAATCTTAAAGCAGCCAGGGAGACAGAAAACCATTTCACAGGAAAAGACAGTTATACCGCCATCGGACCCCACTACAATCCCAATGAAGTGAGAAGACAGTAGACTATAGTCTTAAAAGTGCTGAGAAAAACTATCAACCTAGAGTTGTGCAACCAGTGAAATGATCTTTTAACCCCAATAACAAAACACAAACCAGAGCCCTTGCTGCTAACAGACCTCCCCCAAAGAGTACAGATAGCTTTATTTCTCTCTTTTCAACTAGAGTGACTTTATATATTTTTCTTGTAGAATTGCTCTGGCTAGAATTTCCACTACAATACTGAAAAACTGGTGGAAGCAGGCACCTTTCTTTGTACCTAATCTTAAGGGGAAAACATTCAGTCTTTCACTACTGATATGATGTTAGCTGTGGGTTTTTCATAAATGCTCTTTATTAGGTTGAGGAGTTCTATTGCTGGTTGTTGGGTGTTTTGTTATGGAAGTTGTATTGTTGTTGTTCAGTCGCTCAGTCGTGTCCAACTCTTTGCAACCCCATGAACTGCAGCGTGCCAAGTTCATGTCCCTCATTATCTCCCAGAGTTTGCTCAAACTCATGTCCACTGAGTCAGTGATGCCATCCAACCATCTCGTCCTCTGTCGTCCCCTTCTCCTCTTGCCCTCAGTCTTTCCCAGCATCAGGCTCTTTTCCAATGAGTCAGCTGTTCCCATCAGGTGGCCAAAGTATTGGACCTTCAGCTTCAGCATCAGTCCTTCCAATGAATATTCAGGGTTGATTTCCTTTAGGACTGACTGGTTTGATCTCCTTGCAGTCCAAGGGACTCTAAAAGTCTTCTCCAGCACCACAGTTTGAAAGCATTGGTTCTTCGGCCCTGTTTTCTTTCTGTATGGTCCAACTCTCACACTGTACGTGGCTACTGGAAAAATCATAGCTTTGACTATACAGACCTTTGTCAGCCATGTGATGTCTTTGCTTTTTAATGCACTGTCTGGGGTTGTTATAGCTTTTCTTCCAAGGAGCAAATGTCTTTTAATTTCCTGGCTTCTGTCACTGCATTGATTTTGGAGCCAAAAAATATGAAATTTAACACTGTTTCCACTCTTCCTTTTTCCCCATCTATTGGCCATGAAGTGATTGGACTGGATGCTGTGATCTTAGCTTTTGAATGTTGACTTTTAAGTCAGATTTTTCACTCTCTTCTTTCACCTCCATCAAAAGACTCTTTAGGTCCTTTTTGCCTTCTGCTGTTAGAGTGGTATCATCTTCATATCTGGTTGTTGCTTTCTCCCAGCAACCTTGATTCCAGCTTGTGAGTCATCCAGCCCAGCATTTTGAATGACGTACTTTGCATATAAGTTAAATAAGCAGGGTGACAATATACAGCCTTGACATACTCCTTTCCCAATTTTTAATCGGTCTGTTGTTCCATGTCCAGTTTTGCTGCTTCTTGTCCTGCATACAGGTTTCTCAGGAGGCAGGTAACGTGGTCTGTTATTCCCATCTCTTTAAGAATTTTCCACAGTTTGTTGTGATCCACACAGTCAAAGGCTTTAGTGTAGTCAATAAAGCAGAGGATGAGGTGTTTTTTTTGGAATTCCTTTGCTTTTTCTATAATCCAGCGTATGCTGGCAATTCGATCTCTGGTTCCTCTTTTATAAATCCATCTTGTACATCTGGAAGTTCTTGGTTCACATACCATTGAAGCCTAGCTTGAAAAATTTTGAGTATAATCTTGCTAGTATGTGAAATGAGTGCAACTGTACAGTAATTTGAATAATCTTTGGCATTTTGTGTTTGATTTTATCCAGTGCTTTTTTGGCATTAATTCATGTAGTTGTTTTCTTTATTCTATCAATATGTTGTATCATACTGATTTTAATATGTTAAATCATCTTGGAATTGCTGGGATAAATCTCATTTGGTCATGGTATGTAGTCCTTTTAAGATGCTATTGGATTTGGTTTGCTATTTTGTTGAGAATTTTGCATCTCTACTCATAAGGGATATTGATCTGTAGTTGTGTGTGTGTGTGTGTGTGTATGATGCATTTGATTGCTTTGATATCAGGATAATGTTGGTCTCATGTAATGAGTTAAAATGGTCCCTCATCTAT
This sequence comes from Madoqua kirkii, assembly GCA_006408675.1. Classification (NCBI taxonomy): domain Eukaryota; kingdom Metazoa; phylum Chordata; class Mammalia; order Artiodactyla; family Bovidae; genus Madoqua; species Madoqua kirkii. Next base: position 58,668 of record SJYC01111476.1, read on the forward strand.
TTTGGGGAGGATTTATACATCAAAAATTTAAAAAAATGCTGAAAGATATTAAAGGAAATATAAATAAATGGAAAAACAATATGTCTATGGATTGAAAGAGAATATCATTAAGATAGAAATCATCCCAAGTGATCTACAGATTCACTGAAATTCCTTTCAAAAAATCCCGAGTACATTTTTGGCAGAAATGGAAAAACTTATCCTAAAATTTATATGGACTTGCAAGGGCCCCCACTCATACTAAAAAAAAAAGAAGAAGAAGAAAAAGAAGCTGGAGGACTCATACTTCTTGATCTCAAAACTTACTGCAGAATTAGAATACTAAAAGCAGTATGGTACTTAGATAAGGACAGACATATCGATTAATGAGATGGAATTTCTAGAAAGTCTAGAAATAAACTAATACATATATAGTAAACTGATTTTCCACAAGAGTGCCAAGACTAATGGGAGAAAACAAATGGCCTCTTCAGCACAAGTGTTCAAACAAAATCTGTATGCAAATTTCATAGCTGTGTTACTCACAATAGCAAATAGGTGGAAACCACCCAAATATCCTATGAATGACTAGAAATGTAAGCTATCCGAACAATGGAAAAGTGTGCACCTATAAAAAGGAAGGAAGTACTAATACGGGGCAGGGGGCCATCATGGAACAACACTGAAAGCACTGTGCTAAGCGAAAGAAGCCAAACACGAAAGGTCCAGCAATGGATGATCCACTCACCCGAAATGCCCAGAATAAGACAGTCTCTAGAGCCAGAAAACAGATAAGCAGGTGCCAGAAGCTGGGCTGCAGGGGTGGGAGCAATGGGGAGCACTGCTTAATGGATGTGAGGTTTCCTTTCAGGGAAACAGAAATAAGTTCTAGAGTCAAGTTGTGGTGAAGTTTGTACCACATTGTGAATGTACTTAATGCCACCCAACTGTGTACTTTTTAAATGGTTAGAATGGTAAGGTCCATTATATTTATTTTACCACCAAAACTTTTTCACCAATAATTGAAACTAGTACTTCAAAGATTTTTCCCTTGTTATATGCAGAAGACTCTTGAGAGTCCCTTGGACTGCATGGAGATCCAACCAGTCCATCCTAAAGGAAATCAGTCCTGAATATTCATTGGAAGGACTGATGCTGAAGCTGAAACTCCAATACTTTGGCCACCTGATGTGAAGAACTGACTCATTTGAAAAGATCCTGATGCTGGGAAAGATTGAAGGTGGGAGGAGAAGGAAATGACAGAGGATGAGATGGTTGGATGGCATCAATAACTCAGTGGACATGAGTTTGAGCAAACTCTAGGAGTGGTGATGGACAGGGAAGACTGGCGTGCTGCAGTCCATGGGCTCGCAAAGAGTCGGACATGACTGAGCAACTGAACTGACTGATGTTGACACAACTGGTTCACATCTTTTAGAGGAATGATATGGCTTTGAAACAAGAGCTTATTGGTTTCGAAACTATGACCAAGTTAAGTAAATTTGCTAACTCTTGTGTCAACTCGATATTATTAACATTGAATTACGAGAAGTACTGCATACTCTAAATTTCTCACTGTCAACAAAGTGCTCTCATGCTTCTTATGCAACCCTACCCATCCCTACAGCTGTACAAAGTTTCGGAGAGAAGACATCCTGGGTAAGCCTGGCTTGGGGTTGCGTCCACTGGATCTCAGATAAGCAGGTGCCAGAAGCTGGGCTGCAGGGGTGGGAGCAATGGGGAGCACTGCTTAATGGATGTGAGGTTTCCTTTCAGGGAAACAGAAATAAGTTCTAGAGTCAAGTTGTGGTGAAGTTTGTACCACATTGTGAATGTACTTAATGCCACCCAACTGTGTACTTTTTAAATGGTTAGAATGGTAAGGTCCATTATATTTATTTTACCACCAAAACTTTTTCACCAATAATTGAAACTAGTACTTCAAAGATTTTTCCCTTGTTATATGCAGAAGACTCTTGAGAGTCCCTTGGACTGCATGGAGATCCAACCAGTCCATCCTAAAGGAAATCAGTCCTGAATATTCATTGGAAGGACTGATGCTGAAGCTGAAACTCCAATACTTTGGCCACCTGATGTGAAGAACTGACTCATTTGAAAAGATCCTGATGCTGGGAAAGATTGAAGGTGGGAGGAGAAGGAAATGACAGAGGATGAGATGGTTGGATGGCATCAATAACTCAGTGGACATGAGTTTGAGCAAACTCTAGGAGTGGTGATGGACAGGGAAGACTGGCGTGCTGCAGTCCATGGGCTCGCAAAGAGTCGGACATGACTGAGCAACTGAACTGACTGATGTTGACACAACTGGTTCACATCTTTTAGAGGAATGATATGGCTTTGAAACAAGAGCTTATTGGTTTCGAAACTATGACCAAGTTAAGTAAATTTGCTAACTCTTGTGTCAACTCGATATTATTAACATTGAATTACGAGAAGTACTGCATACTCTAAATTTCTCACTGTCAACAAAGTGCTCTCATGCTTCTTATGCAACCCTACCCATCCCTACAGCTGTACAAAGTTTCGGAGAGAAGACATCCTGGGTAAGCCTGGCTTGGGGTTGCGTCCACTGGATCCTCTCACTTTGACAAGCCCTTGAGTGTTTTTAGTTTTCTTTTCTTTTTTTTTTTTTTTTGGTCTATTTCTCAGTGATTGTATTATGAAAAAGTATTTAAAGAATAAGACATTTGAGCAGGTGCAAATGAAAGAACCGTGACCCTGACAGGCAAGTCATTTGCTGTGTCTAAGAACTGGTCACCCTTTGGAGGGGTAATTTCTTCCTGGCCATTGAGGACTCAAGATACTAGAATATCAAGACGAGAAAATAATAAAATAAAGCTAACAACAAAAGACATGAGTGGTCTCTGTCTGGGATTGTTGGGACAGAGAAGATGACATCAGATCAGCCTGAGTGACTTAAAGTGGGGCCTGGCAGTTGGGGAGAAAGTTGGTGGTGGGCGATGACAGGCAAATGAAATCAGTCGGCTCCACGCAGGATTTGGTGAGAGGTTGAGACCCTCCTGAGGGAGGCTGGAGGGTCAACTGAGAAGGTGGGTGGGGGGCCGGGCGGGGCTTAAGCTCTAGGGGCCGAGTATGCACCTGCGGTTGACTTTTGACAACAAAGTCAAGGTGTAGAGGTGAAGAATGTGGGGTCCAGAGGTAGAAGTGTGCTGGTGGGAAAGAGGAGCCAGTGAGTGAGGGAGGACTTTGGCCGAGAACAAAGGCTACGTGAAGGGCTCCTCGGGAGAAAATGGAGGCTGAGGGTGAAGAAGCTGGTGTTGGCAAAGGCGAATGCAGAGACGCTGGGACAGGGTGAGAGTAGCCCCATCAGGAGGCCCCCGGATGGCAGCGGGACACTCTGCCACATGCCCCACAACAGTGATCTTGCCGCAGCCGTTGCAGAAAGCTGCCCTCACAAAGGGGCTTGTCCCTGGGGCTGTGAGATGGATACACGACTGTGTGGCCAGAATGGGGACAAGGAGGGCTTGTCAGGGGTATATCCCTGACTTCTCAGGGCCCTTCTAGGCCTCATCCTAAGGCTCTCTTCCACATCCCTCTTCCACATCCGTGTCACCTTCTGGGAAGATTGGACCAGGAAGGAAAGTGGAGCGGTGACCCACCTTTCCCTAAGACTCAGGGGCCCCCGGGCCCCCTTGGCTTCTCCCAGGCAAGCTGATGAAGCTGCAGGAGCAAAGGAGGCCCAGAGGAATGTGCCTTTCGATTAGACGTGGAGAGCCCCAGGAATTCGCATACAAGATAAGATGATCAGTGGTCACGAGGTTGATAGTGAGGCCCTCAGGTACAGGGCTGAGTCATGTTCACGGGTGGTCTCTCCTGTGATGCAGACCGGAAGTCATCCCGGAAAGGGAAGCCTGGGACGTGTCCTCAGAATCAACCGCAGCAGCTCACAGCGCCACCCAGTGGCGAGACGCACGGCCTAGCTCCACCCTCCTTCAGTCCCCTGCTTGGACAGCATGGATGGTCTCCAGATTCTTCTCCTGTGAGCCACCTCTCCCGGAACTTTGCCAGAAAATCTGATAGGAGGCTTTTCGAAGTGAAAGACTGCTCGCCACATCAGCCCTAACACAAAGGAAAGACTGCATCTAGAGATACTGAGAAGGAAAGTCAGCCAATGCACAAGGTTCACTGATGACGATGGGACTCTATTCCAGACTCTCTCAAGAATCCAGTCCACGGCTACTGAATCATCCTACTTGAGTTGTTGCGGAGGCTTCCTGCCACACTCAGCCTATGAGCCATGGATAGGGGAGCCCTCGTCCCTCCTCTAATCTCTGCCCTGCCCAATCTGTTCCCTGGAAAGTAGGCCTTCCTTATCAGACCTGTACCTCCATTTTTCTTCAATATTAGTAAAGATTGATTTCTTTATAGAAAGCAGAGAAACAGATGGAGGAACCTCCACCACATAGGAAGTAGAAGATAGAATCAATTCTCCAAGAAGCCAGGCTTGGGCTCAGCCATGGGATACTAGCCTGCTCAGAAGAGTCTTTCACCAGCCTCGGCAGCTGGGCCTTGAGAATGTATTGGAGAGCTGAGTTCTAGGCCTGCATCACAGAACTATTGTGCCATCACAAAGGGTTCTTAAGGAGGGGAGTTGACACAAAGAGGAGGGGAACCCATGGCCCCCACCCCTACCATCCAACCTAGCAGATCCCTCCTTTCTTCTCTGGATTGCTCTATTTTGAAAAGTCATCCTGATTTTTTACTTAGTTCACATAAAACCAAGATGTCAACTTTGTCCACCATTTAGCCCACTCTGGATCAGATAGGATGGTTGATTTCATTGAGAGAGTCCCAGATTGAGGGTCAGGAGTCCAGAATTGGCCACCCATGGAAAGAAAATTTTGAGCAAATTATTCCCTGCTCTTAGTTTTAGATCTTGTATCTGTGAAGAGGACTGAACCGGACCAGTTTCCTTTGGAACACCATATCCCAAGAAGATAGTGAAACTGACAGGAAAAATTTCCCAGGTCGAATAAGTAATTTTGACCGTAGTTCCCTCTGTGCAATTCAAAGGCACATAATGGTGTTAAGAGGCCTAGCCTCTTCAATTTTCTTCAGTTTAACATTTCCAAACTTATTGGCCATAGAACATCCTCCATTTGTTTGTGGAAAATCAACTAAGATCTTAAAGTGTATAATTTGCAATGGATTAATTTGGGAAACTATGAATGAGATGATTGCTAAATTTGCTGTAAGCTTTAAACTCATCATGCTTTTGAAAAAATAGTCCTATGTTAAGAGATACTATCTCACTATAAAAATAAGCTCATTATAAAGCAGGTGGGCAAGTGATAAACCAGAACAAACATTGGTGCTGATCCCAGAGCAGAGCCATCCAGTATGTTGAAGAGGAAACCCAGACTTGCTGGAGGAGGGCAGGAACCAGCCCACATGTCCCCAGTTCCTAACCTGGGACCCCAGCACACAGCAGTGTCCTCTTCTCAGGCAGGAATCTGGACAAGGTAATGAGAGTGTGCTGCCTTCGTTTCTGCCCAGAGACCATCACTTTCTTTCATCTTGTAAGAACAATGGTGTAGAAGGCTGCTCCATTATTTCAAAGGTGATTTCTACAGAGCTGATCTCAGTTGAGTGTGTTCCTAACTGGGTTTCTTCTTCCAATTGAGAGACTGTTTTACATTGACAGAAAATAGACCCCTTTTATTCCCTTTGTTCTTTAGCCTCCTGTGTTGTAGATTTGGCTCATTCCTTCATCCTCCAAAATGTTATACCTGCCAGGCATTGGACCTGAGGACTCAACAGGAACCACAGAGGCTAGTCCTGTGTTGGCTGTTTTAGTCTGTGCTTGACTCTTTAGCTCTCTATTTACAACTCCTCAAATACAGTGAAAGTTCATTGGGGCAAAGCCTCATGCTCTGGTCTGCTGATAACAGTGACGTGTGAAGACATGTGACAGTGCCCACAATGGTGACATATGAAGCTGGCAGTCACAGGTACTAGGCAGCTCTCCCCATGACTGCTAGGTAAGTGGCAGAAAGAATGAATAAATGCCCAGACCCCAGCAGACAGTTGGTCCAGGCTCTGAGATGAAATCAGTGTCCTAAGAGCAAATCTTCTTCTACACAAAGTGGATTTTTGGCTATTTCTTATTTAATAATCCAAACACTCTAATAAGAAAATGGGGGCCTGAGAATCACTGGAAATGAACTCTTAGATGCCCAGGTCCCCTTGGGAGCATGATACATAGAATATCAGGGGTGGGACCCCTGCTCACTCTTCACTGATGATCCTGGGCACATTACTGCCTTTCTCTGTCCTTCTTTTTCTTACTCTAAAATGAGGATATTAATAATTCTTTCACAGAGATTATGGTGAGAATGAAATGGAATGACATATAAAAGAGTCAGCATGTTATATATACAGAGCAAATTCTGCAATTTCAACTCTGTGTATGGCAGGGAAAAAAATTCTTAAAGAAAGACAAGGAAAGAAAAATGCTTCCTAAATTAATAGAAAATAGAATGAAAAAATATAATTCCCTGGGACAGAGAAAACAATTTAAAATTTTAGATGGAAGAATAAAGTTCAATAATTGCCAAGAAAAAAATCGGAAAGGAATCTCACTATTACTTTGAGAAGGAGCTTGCCATAGGAAATACTAAGACTTCAAACCAAGGGCGCTGCAGTGAATATAAGTCTGATTTTGACACCAAAAGACACAAATGCACCATTGGTTCATAATAGAAAAGCCCCAAATACATCCAAGTATATGTGAGAATGTAATGTATAATAATAGTGACATTTCAACTCAACATATTGCATAGTTTATTTACTAAATGGTGCCAGTAAAATTGGCAATCTACTTGGATTGAATACAGTTAAATCCTTTCTATACATTGTCTATAATAATAAATTCCAGATGAATTAATAGCTTAATGTAACAGCTTAAACTGTAGAAAATTAAAATAAAATGTAGGCGTGGGAAATACTTAACTGGGTGAGGTATGACACCTCGAAGCCATAAAGAAAAAGAGGGACAGATTTAATTTTATTAGTGGTTGATTTTTCTCCATAAAATGGTGCTACTTGGGGAAGGAGAGGGTGAGGTGATATGAGAGAATAACATTGAAACATATACGTTACCATATGTAAAACAGACAATGGGAGTTCCATGTATGATGCAGGGAACCCAAAACCAGTGTGTGAGAAAAAAATGATGCTACTAACAAAGTTGAAAGATGAATACTATACTAGGAGGATGTATTTCTAAATAAAATGGTGCTTTAAAAGATTTCCTACACATTGGACAAACAGCTCTATTGATGAGCAAGTGAAGAAAAGATTTTCATTTTCAGAAATATTTTGGAACAAGTATTTAGAGGAACCCTTCTCAATACTCAAAGACCTAAAAATGTATGAGAATATATGCAAAATACTTTTAAAATCATGACTGAGCTGGCAGTGAGGTCAGGGAGGCAACAAGGGGGCAAAAACAGTAAGAAAATGCTAACCAGAGAGTAAGCAAGTGCTGGAGTCAGTATTTACTTACTGCTAAGTCACTTCAGTCGTGTCCGACTCTGTGTGACCCCATAGACGGCAGCCCACCAGGCTTTCCCGTCCCTGGGATTCTCCAGGCAAGAACACTGGAGTGGGTTGCCATTTCCTTCTCCAATGCATGAAAATGAAAAGTGAAAGTGAAGTCGCTCAGTCGTGTCCAACTCTTGGCAACCCCATGGACTGCAGCCTACCAGGCTCCTCCATCCATGGGATTTTCTAGGCAAGAGTACTGGAGTGGGGTGCCATTGCCTTCTCCAAGTATTTACTTAAAGGCTTCTTTAAAATGAATAGAATTGTTGGGGGAGTTTGTAATTTCCTCAGTTTTGTCTCGTCACAACAAAAGTTTGAAGCAATGGATGGACCAGTATTACAGCCCCACGTAATTTCCTTGGACTGACCAGTGTTACAGCTCAATTTTATTTAGGAAGAAAGGAAAATACATCCTTGAGGCGTGAGGGCTGGGCTCTGGCCCAGTTTTGACCCCTTTTTTTTTTAAGTTCTTTTCTCCTCCCCCTGAGCCTGCCCTACGTAAACTGGGCTAGCCAGGGAGGTGGTTTTACCCAACGTCCTCACTCCTGTCCTCCAACCCTTCCTTTGTTCTGTTTCCTCAGGCTTTCTCCTTCTGTGTGGTTTAGCCATTGCCATTTGGACTCCTTTTTTCCTGTTCTAACTGCCTAACAGAAATATGCTATGTTCAACTATCCCACATCTGGGTATAAACCCACAAGAAATAAAGTCAGGATTTTAAAGAGATGCCTGTACTTCATATTCATTGCAGCGTTGTTCACAACTGCTAAGTCATAGAGGCTACCTAAGGTCCATCAACACACAAAGGGGTAAAGAAAATGTGGTACCGCATACAATGGAACGCTATTCAGCCTTTAAAAAGTGGGAAATCCTGCCACTTATGGCAACATGAATAAACCTGGAGGGCATTATGTTAAGTAAAATAAGACACAGAAGGACAGAAACTTTTAAGATGCTACTTACAAGGAGAATCTAAAATGGTCAAACTCACAGAAGCAAACACTATCACGGAGGTTGCCAGGGGCTGGGAGTGGACTGGGGTATTAGTCAAAGGGTATAAAGTTTCAGTTATACACAGTGAGTAAGCCCTAGAAATCTATACACTCTATAATGTCTATAGTTAGCAATGTTGTTGTTGTTGTTGTTTAATCCCTAAGTCATATCCAGTTCTTTGCAATCCCATGGACTGTAGCCCACCAGGCTCCTCTGTCCATGGGATTTCCCAGGCAAGAATACTGGAGTCGTTTGCCATTTCCTTCTCCAGGGGATCTTCCCAAGCCAGAAATCGGACCCACGTTTCCTGCATTGGCAGGCGGATTTTTTACCACTGAGCTACCAGGGAAGCCCAATAGTTAGCAATACTGTATTACATACTTAAAAGTTTGGTATATCTAATGTTGTGTTCTTATCACAAAGATTTATTAATATAGAGTGTAGAAGGAAATATTCAACAATGATGGATATGTTTATGGCATAGATTGTGATGATGGTTTCTCAGATGTGTACTTATTTCCAAACTAATCAAGCTGTATACATTAAATATGTACAGCTATGTAAATGTCAATGCTACCTCATTCAATGAAGTGATTTAAAAATAAAATTAAAAATAATTTTGTAGAAGACATATTTTTATTCCTGATAGCTAAAGCCTGAGTTTTAACAGCCCAGGAGGTGCCAAGGGCAGGACACAGAACCTGGGACCTAAACAGTAGGGAAGTCACATTAGAGATGCCCATGTGAAGTCAAATTCTGCAGAAAGTATGTGAATTAGAATCCACCTTAAACACAGAAAGGTTAAGTGAAAAGAATGGAAAATGCCACAGTATGCAAATTTGAACTAGATAAAAACCTATGTGACTATATATCTCAAACGCTATATGTCAAAGAAAGTTTAAAACAAGCATTTCCAGGTAGAGGGAGCTTATGTAAGGATGAAGGGGTAAATACATGAGGATGGTGTTACAGCCTTCAGTCTCTGTGTCCCCAGTACCTTAACTTTAAAATGTAGAAAATACAATTGGTAGAACTTTAAAAATAATTGGGGACTTGCCTGGTGGCACAGTAGATAAGACTCCAGCATGCCAGTGCAGAGTGGATCCCTGGCCTGGGAAGATTCCACATGCTGCAGAGCAACAAAGTCCGTGCAGAGGAACGACTGAGCCTCGTGCCACGACCACCATGATGAGAAGTCCACCCACGCAACACAGAGGAGCCCGTACGCACCACAGCTAGAGAAAGCCCACTCACAGCAAAGACCCAGCAGAGTCAAAAAATAAACTTAAAAAGCTATCGTTCTTTAACATAATTCTCATTTCTAAGCATACATTCAAAAATATAGTATTTACTTAAAGTAGTAAAAAACAATATTTCTTTGACTTATTTGAAATAGTAAATCAAATACAGCAATATATAAGCACAACACTTAGACAAGAGTTATTGATTGCAAGTATGCGAGATTGCTTTAACATCTCGAAACTGATCAACGTAATTTGTCATATTGATAGACCAATGATGAAAAGTTAATATGACCTCCTTGACAGATACATGAAAAATCATTTAATTAACATTCATACTCAATCACAATAAAAAATAAAACTCTTAACAACCTAGGCATAGAAAGGAACTTCTCAATTTGGTAGAAGGTAGCTGCCAAAAAAAATCTACAGAGAACATTATACTTAATGATAGATGTTGGAAGATGGATTGAAGGGAAAATGTTCACCCAACTGAGAAGACATCTTGAAATAGTAAAAGGAGGCAGGCAGCTCCGTAGAGTCAACCCATCAGTTTCTTATAGGGTAACTTACATAGTGGAATCTGGATTGGACAGGCAGCAGTTCCCCTGCACACCATACTGTCAAAGGGCTGTTGGGCCAGTTTTATAGTTAACCTAGGGCATAAAGGTTGTTTTTGTTGTTTTTCAATGACTAAGTCGTGTCTGACTCTTTGTGACTTTATGGACTACAGCACACCAGGGTTCTCTGTCCTCCTCCACTATCCCCTGGAATTTGTTCAAACTCATGTCCTCTGAGTTGGTGATGCTATCTAACCATCTCATCCTCTGTCACCCACTTCTCTTCCTGCCCTCAGTTGTTCCCAGCATCAGGGTCTTTCCAATGAATCAGCTCTTTTCCTCAAGTGGCCAAAGTATTGGAGCTTTAGCTTTTGCACTGGTAGGTGCTTGGAAACAGAGCATTCATTCCTAAGTCAAGATTTACAAGTGGGTAACTAGTCTCCTGGTGACAATACATCAAGGAAGTTTTCATCATTGGGGACTAACAGCATAGAAACCATCTAGTCCTAGTGATTATTAAAGAATATCTATTAACTACAAAGCTGTTGACAGCAGAGAAGTGATTTACTGCACAGTACAGTCCCGGGTAGGGTCAGCAGAAAGCCAGGAGAAACTAAGGACCCAAGATGGGGTCAGTTATGCACCCATCCAAAGACCCCAAATTCTTCCTGGGTAGATGTGCATGTTCACCAAGAGACATGTACAAGCATATTACTAGCAATACTATTAACAACAGGAAAATACCAGAAACTACCCAAATGCCCACCATTTAAATGGGTAAATAATTTGTGGAGTGTTCACTCGCTGTGGAATATCACACAGCCAAAAGAGTAAATGAGCTCTTGCTAGGTGCAACAGCTTGGATGAAGTTCACAGCATGATGATCACTGAAACAAAACAAACAAGAACTGGGGGAGTTAGCAAAACAGCTCTGGATTCAGGAAGACTAGAGTGACATAGGCAAATGAAATGGGGGAAACTTGAACTGAATTTCAGATTTTTTTTAAGTTATGAGGATAATTGGAGAAGTTTGTACATAGGCTGAATGTTGGATGAAGTTACTGATATACTACTGATGTTCCTAAGTGTGGTAATAGTGATGAGGCTGAATAGGAAGATTCTTGGGAGATGCACGCTTAAGTGTTTAGGGCTGAATACAGGCTACAGATCATGGGGTGGCAGAGTCAGACATGACTGAGTGACTGACTGACTTTTTTCACTTCACCATGATGTTTACAGCTCACTCTTGGTTGGTTGGGTAAAAAGGAAGTGTGTGTGTATGTGTGTGCACCTGTGTTTGCGTGTGAATTTGAGTGCATGTCCAACTTCAGTAGATACTTCCAGTTTTCCATAGAAGTTCTACCAATTTATTCTCCCACTAGCAATATCAAAATGCTCTTTTTACTCTGGTAGATATTTATTGCCTATCTTTTAAACTTTGGTCGTTCTGATAAGTGACTTGTAGTTTCTTAGTGCATTTTATTTTGCATTTCCTGATAACAGAGTTAAACACTTTTTTACTGTCTTTGGATAAATTTGGGGAAAATTGACATAGTTGCAATATTTACATCTTTAATTCATTTCAATAATTTTTCAATTGGCTTTCAGTGAAAATATCTAACACACATTTTATGAAATTAATCAGTAAAAGGAAAGTGGTTGTGTCTGTGTGTGTGTGTGTGTGTGCACGTGCACATGTGTAGTATCTATACAGAGAGAGACAGAGCCAGTTTGACAAACCAACTGGTGGATCTAGGTGAGACGCTCCCCGGGTGCTTACTGGACTGTTATTTTAACTTTCCTAGGTTCTTGAATTTTTTTTCGAAAGACAATAAAAGGAAAAATGAATGGAATGCCTACCAATTATAGACAATGTGTAAAACAAAACATAAAGAAGAAAAGATAGACTTTGAACCTGAAAATAAATTGCATCAGTAGAGCAGAAAATCTGCTATTCCTGTCTTAAATATTGAATTGGAAGCTCTAGTCACACAGTAATAAAAGAAAAAAGAAATGAAGTTAAGATTGAACAGGAAGAAACAAAATTATCTACACAGAAAACCCTAGAGACTCTACAGACAAATTATTAGAACTAAGAGAGTTTGCCCATGATTGCTGCATATAAGATCAATCAGCAAAAATAAAATGTACTCTACATCTTAGCACCACAGAGCTAGAAAAAGTAATTTAAAAAAGATTCCACTTATACTAGCAACAAAAATAAGTAAGCAAAAATAAATTTAGCAAAAAGATTTACTAGTTGCTTTATGTAGCAATCAGTGAAACTTTATTAAAAATCCATTAAAGAAGGACATGGCAAAGGAGAGATAAGCTTTGTTTGAAGATGGTTAAGATTCAACATCATAAATATGTCAGTGTCTTCCAAATTAATTTCTAAATTCAATTCAATTCCAAAGTCTCCAAAAGGTTTTGCACTTGACAAATGGATTCTAAAAATGCATATGGGAGAGCAAGAATAACTAAGACAATTCTGAAGTTAGTGACCTTTGTCCCGACAGGTGTTAAGAATGATTCTGCAAACCCATGGACTATACAGTCCATGGAATTCTCCAGACCAGAATACTGGAGTGGTAGCCTTTCCCTTCTCCGGGGGACATTCCCAATCCATGGATTGAACCCAGGTCTCCCACATAGCAGGCGGATTCTTTACCAGCTGAACCGCAAGGGAAATAATATACAGTTGGTGTAATTAAGATAGTGCAATGCGGGTGCAGGATAGAAACGTGAATCAGTGGAACAGAAGACTGAACCCAGAACAAATATGGAAACTTTATATTCCCACATGAATAGGGAAACTTTATACTTGGCAGAGGTTGCATTGTCAATAAATATGGTCTAGTCAATTAATAGATTATTTTAATGGAAAAAATAAAATTTGATTCCACTTCTGATCAAGCACACAAGTAAAGCTTGGTGAACAAATGACTTAAATATGGGGGAACAACTTTAAGAATAAAATATTTATAGGTATATATAGATCTAACACCCCAAAAAGATGTCCTTTTCATTATAGGGGACTGGAATGCAAAAGTAGAAAGTCAAGAAACACCTGGGGTAACAGGCAAATTTGGTCTTGGGATACGGAATGAAGCAGGGCAAAGGCTAATAGACTTTTGCCAACAGAATGCACTGGTCATAGCAAACACCCTCT
>SJYC01111477.1:0-23673 GCA_006408675.1 Madoqua kirkii
GTATAAAAAAAGTCTGTGTTTGTGTTAGTCACTCAGTCGTGTCCGAGGCTCTGCCACCCTGTGGACTGTAGCCCACCAGGCTCCTCTGTCCATGAGATTCTCCAGGCAAGAATACTGGAGGGGGTTACCATGCCCTCCTCCAAGAGATCGTCCCAGCCCAGGGACTGAACGCGGCTTTTCCACATTGCAGGTAGATTCTTTACTGTCTGAGCCACCAGAGAGTTTCACCTTCTCAACTGATTTAAAGCTTTTTTGACTCCTCTGACCTGAACCTAACCCAGGCGGAAAACCCACAGAAGAGGAGGAGCAGGCTGTTCCTGGGCCCTGTCTCTTCCTCTTTCTCTTTTACTCCCTCCCTCTCCCTCTGCTGCCCTTGGACTTGGGGACTTGCACTGGCAGAGGGGCTTCACAAGGGCAATAGATAAAAAGGCCCCCTGACTGTGGTAACGTCTCATCGCAGCCCTCCCCTCTGAGGTTGGTTCTTTCCTTCATGGGACACTTCTGAAGACCCTTTCTCCCACACCCACAGAGACTGCTCCCCCAGATGACCTGTCTTCTGGCCCATGTAATCTCCGGCTGAAGCACTCCTCAGTCCTGCTCCCAGTGCTGCTGTGTCTGCTGGGTTCTGTCTGGTATCAGGCTGCCATTCGGAGGGGGACCTCTTTAAAGACGAAAGGCAAAACACTCAATACCTCTTCCTGCCAAACCTGAAAGGAGAGGTGGCTCTTTCTTTTTAAAAAATTCTTTTTCAAAATTTTTTCCCATTTAGGTTATTACAGAATATGGAACAAAGTTCCCTGTGCTATATAGTAGGTCCCTGTTGATTCTCTATTTTAAATACAGAATGTGAACATTTCAGTCCCAAACTCCCAGTCAATCCCTCCCCACCACCCTTCCCCTGGTAACTGTAAATTCACTCCCTAAGTCTGTGAGTCTGTTTCTGCTTTGTGGATTAGTTCATTTGTATCATTTTTAGATTCCTCATGTAAATGATACGATATTTATCTTTGTGTGTCTTACTTTATTTAATATTATAATATCCATGTCCATCCACATTGCTGCAAATGGTATTATTTCATTATTTTTATGACTGAGTAATATTCCATTTTATATATGTACCACATCTTCTTTACTCATTATCTGTTGATCACATGCCACCCATAGGAGACTTTTTCTCTTTCTGCTGCCATCAGAGACAATGTCAGCCAGCTCCTTGCCTTCAGACCTTCCAGGTGAGAACCAGACACAGTCTCTGACACCCCAAAGTCTAGGAGGCACAGGTCAAGTTCTCCAAAAACTTTCCCCTCATGCTTTGCTCTCATCTGGGGTAGTCCCTCAGTGACACAGGACCATGTCTTAACGTCTATGTCATGAGAACAAGATCGAAATGGCAGTTTCCTTTCTAGCTGATACCCCAGCCAACTTTGAGATGGCTTCTTGAGGCCCTCTGGTTTTCTCTTGATATCCTGGGGAGCGGTCCTATCAGCTCCCCAAGGTAAAGAGAAGGCCCTGCACAGGCATCCATTTGTTTACTTCAAGGAATCCCTTATCTTCTGGGTATAGCAGAGCACCCTTTTCAGAATGTGGGGAGCTTGCCCTGCTGTTCTTGAGGCCTCAGCTATGAGTGAAGCAGCAAGAGCTCATTCTGTGAAAGTCTTTGTGGGCTCATTTTCCTTCCTTTGTCCATCCATCTAGGTGTCTACCCAGGGTATGCATTCCTGCTGTGTGGCTCACCCTGCTCTACAATTACGTGGACCGAAAGTAATGCTTTTGAACACCAATCATATCCTCTCATGGGTTTCCCAGGTGATGCTACTGGTAAAGGACCTGCCTGGCAATGCAGAAGATATAAAAGACATGGGTTTGATCCCTGGGGAGGAAATGGCAGCCCACTCCAGCATTCTTGCCTGGAGAATTCCAAGGACAGAGAAGCCTGGTGGGCTACAGTCCCTGGGTTTGCAGAGTCAGATAGGACTAACACAACTTCAGTTCAGTTCAGTTGCTCAGTCATGTCCAACTCTTTGCGATCCCATGAATCGCAGCACGCCAGGCCTCCCTGTCCATCATCAACTCCTGGAGTTCACTCAGACTCACATCCATTGAGTCAGTGATGCCATCCAGCCATCTCATCTTCTGTCGTCCCCTTCTCCTCCTGCCCCCAATCCCTCCCAGCATCAGAGTCTTTTAGCACACACATATTCCCTCAGGGCTACTGGAAAGGTCACAGGTCATACCCAGCCTATGGCACACTCACAAATCTGAAAAAAATGAGCCCATTACCCCAAGCTAGAAAACTGGGCTTCTTTCCTTACAAATCTGGAAATATGTCCCAGGGATGCTTAGGCTGCTGGTAGAGGTGAGAAAATAAGATCTCAGCACATAAAAATGGCTGTTAAAACAAATATAATAAGCATTCACCAAGGGAAATTCCACTCTGCAGGTGTGTATTAAATACAGGAGAGAGAGGTATCAAGAGAAAGCACAGCTGGGGGTAGGGGGTGGTGAGGTAGCATTAAGGCTGGTGAAACGAGAGTTTTAGAGGGAGGTAAAGTGAGGATGAGATGATTTGGCAGGAGGAGGGGCTTGCTTTGCTTTATTCTGTTTTGTTTGAAAACTCTGTAGTCTTTAGTCTTGACCAGAAAAACTCGGTGAGGAAGGAAAAGAGATGCATGTCTCCTTAGACGAGGCACTGCTTAGAAAATAATGAGCCAGAATTTTTTCCTGCCACAACTGGAAGTCCTCAAAAATAAAGAGAAAAAGCTTTTCTAGACCTTTCCACTTTGGAAAACACATTAACTTTCACATATTTTCTTCTGAAAAATAATCTCAGCATCAGAGCAGAATTGGTTGGTAGGGAATTGGCCCAGCCTAGTATTATTGGCAAGGGCCAGATTCTGAGACACTGTCATTTAAACACTCTCGATAAAACCATACATAGAATTGTAACAGTGATTGTGTTGAATTCCTATTATGTGCAGGGCACAGTGTTGGCAGAAGAGATAATTTAAATAGAATATGTATGCTATAAGCATTAACTCTGGCGGAGCTGTAAAGAAGCAGTTTCTTAAAGAAAACTTACCTCTACATTACTGTCTT
This sequence comes from Madoqua kirkii, assembly GCA_006408675.1. Lineage (NCBI taxonomy): Eukaryota > Metazoa > Chordata > Mammalia > Artiodactyla > Bovidae > Madoqua > Madoqua kirkii. The sequence continues at coordinate 3,097 of SJYC01111477.1, forward strand.
CAGAAATTTCCATGTTGCCTATTTAAGAGACAAAACTTCACCTCTTGATCATTCTAAATCAAGAATTTTGAATACATTTAACACTTAAAAAAAAAGAGGGTGCTGGAAATGTAGAAAATAATATCAACAAACAGATTCAATAATTTACCATCAGAAGTTTCCTCAGAGCTGCCAGTAAATCTTTTGCAGAGTACATAATTAATATTTATGAGTGAGGCACTGTAGGGCCTACATCTGCCATTGCTTGGTAATTCACTTAAGTTTCTCTAAGTTTCCATTTTCTTAGTGCTGAGGTAGAATCAATTGACCCCAGTCCTTTGGGTAAGGGAGACTGGTTTTGTGTGGAAGAAAAAGAAGAATTTTTTTGAAACTCTAGAAAGGTAATCAGAGGCAGTTCATCCTTCTTGGATGGCAAAAAGAAACAGATTTGCACCTGGTAGAGATTCTAGTAAGGCTTCCCTGGTGGCTCAGAGGTTAAAGTGTCTGCCTCCAATGTGGGAGACCCAGGTTCGATCCCTGGGTTGGGAAGATCCGAAATGGTAACCCACTCCAGTACTCTTGCCTGGAGAATCCCATGGATGGAGAAGCCTGGTAGGCTATTTGATCCAAGTCCAGGAAAAAGTCAAAGGCCCTAACAATATTGCCATAGTTTATTGTTCTCAAGAAGCAGGCTGACTATTCTTTCTGCCTCAGACATTAGATCTCCTTGCTGTCCAAGGGACTCTCAAGAGTCTTTTCCAGTACCACACTTTGAAAGCATCGGTTCTTCTCAAACCAGTCAATCCTAAAGGAAATCAACCCTGAATATTCATTAGGAGGACTTGATGTGAAGATCCAGCTCATTGGAAGAGACCCTGCTGCTGTGAAAGGTTGAAAGCAGGAGGAGAAGGGGGTGACAGAGGATGAGATGGTTGGATGATATCACCGATTCAATGAACCTGAGTTTGAGCAAATTCCAGGAGACAGTGAAATGAAGCCTGGCATGCTGCCATCATGCAAACATGACTTAGCAACTAAACAACAGACATGTGACTGTATTATCCCAGAGAAAGTAACCTGGACTGTAACAGTATGTGCCAGCATCCCAGGTAAACTTGTGAGAAAATTCTCTTGGTGCATCTCTGGGAAGGAGACTGAAGTGGACCTGAAGTTCCAATCTCCATCAGCACTGGCACAACCATGGCACCAGTCTGGCCTCTAAATAATTAATGACTGTGCAGACAAGAGCACAGTTTTGAATTAATAATTAGGCTAAGGTTTAGGAAGGTAAGAGACACAGATATATAGAACAGTCTTTTGGACTCTGTGGGAGAGGGCAAGGGTGGGATGATCTGGGAGAATGGCATTGAAACATGTATAATATCATATAAGAAATGAATCACCAGTCTAGGTTCGATGCAGGATACAGGATGCTTGGGACTGGTGCACTGGGACAACCCAGAGAGATGATATGGAGAGGGAAGAGGGATGGGGGGTTCAGGATAGGGAACACATGTACACCCATGGCAGATTCATGTTGATGTATGGCAAAATCATACAACATTATAAAGTAATTAACTTCCAATTAAAATAAATAAATTTAAATTTTTTAAAAATGAAGGTAAAAAGGATGATGGATGCATCTTCATGTAGAAGGTAATGGACATTTTCAAGGAAAGGTGTAGGATGGAGAAAAGATTGACTGGAGAGGCAACAGAGATGAAAGGGATGAAAGAGATGAAAGAGAGAGAGTTCTGAATGGTTCACCCTCCTTTTGAAGACCAAGTTCTTAGATAGAGATCACTCTCTTCTGATATCTGAGCCATTAGAAATCTTCAACCTCCATCATAGTTGAGTATGTAATGGATTGGAGAAGATAGCAGGATGGTGGCAAGAAGGAGGATGATGCCCAGGGGGAAAGGACCACCTTCCTACTGGAGAGGCAACAGAGATGAAAGGGATGAAAGAGATGAAAGAGAGAGAGTTCTGAATGGTTCACCCTCCTTTTGAAGACCAAGTTCTTAGATAGAGATCACTCTCTTCTGATATCTGAGCCATTAGAAATCTTCAACCTCCATCATAGTTGAGTATGTAATGGATTGGAGAAGATAGCAGGATGGTGGCAAGAAGGAGGATGATGCCCAGGGGGAAAGGACCACCTTCCACCTCATTGGAAGAGGCTTGATCACAGAGGAAATTGATGAGGAACTCCTCCATCCCAGCCCCAATCCCACCCCGATTCTGGTGTTTTCTAAGCAGGGCTCCCCTGTGACCTACAGAGTAGAAAATCCCATGGAACTACAGAAAGATAATCTGAGCCATTAGAAATCTTCAGCCTCCATCATAGTTGAGTATGTGATGGATTGGAGAGGATAGCAGGATGGTGGCAAGAAGGAGGATGATGCCCAGGGGGAAAGGCCCACCTTCCCCCTCATTGGAAGAGGCTTGATCACAGAGGGAATTGATGAGGAACTCCTCCATCCCAGCCCCAGTCCCACCCCGATCCTGGTGTTGTCTAAGCAGGGCTCCCCTGTGACCTACAGAGTAGAAAATCCCATGGAACTACAGAAAGAGAGAAGGCACCACGGGCCCACATGGCTACCCACCAGAGTTTAGTAAGGAAAAGTCTTCACGACCAGAATAATAAAATTTTCAAAGGTATACTGTGAGGATCAAATGAGACCACTTTAGTAAAAATGCTTTTCACGCCATGAAGTGCTACACAAAAGTACTATTGTATACCGATATCAATCACATACATCTTGATACAAAGTTATTGGTCTGGCCTCCTGTCTCTAATTCCAAAGCAATCTTTTTTAATGCCTACAGATTATCATTCTGAGCTGAAAGTCATGTGGATTAAGTATACATTTTTTTCCTTTTCTTTCTTTCTTTTCTTTTTTCCTTTGATATGTATTCTTTATTAGCCAGTTGGCTTGTTCCCAAGGTAGGCCAGGACAGAAGACACTGGAAGCCCAGAGCATAAATAAGAAGGCACTGTGTTCATTTACTGAGCTGTTTTGGAGCATTTGCTTTGTCCCAGACAGCGTGAGAAGCACCAGAGACAAAAATAAATAAATAAAAGAACAATTTGTACTCTTAGGAGACCTCAGTCTGGAGGAGGAGACACAACAATTCCGCTGAGTTTAGGACAGGATGTGCTAAGACAGACAATCACTCTTCTTAGGAATGGGTCAGCCCTTAGGAGCTGGCCTTGCTTATGTGGACACCAGGGTCAGCAAAACACCCACGCCTATGAAGAGGGAGCTGAAGTTGGTTGCCTAGTGACTGAGACTGGCGGGTCTGCTGTCGCCCAGAACTAGATTACATAACTAGGAACTCTGGGTTGTAAGGAACACAAACTCTATCTAGAATATGGTGTGTGAGGAAGTGTGCAGCAAAATAATACTAAGCATAAGAAAAAACAAATATCAACCATGCAGCGTGGTTTTATGATGGTCGGTTAGAGTTTGGGCTTTCAATCATGCCACCTGCGTTTGAATTTCAAGTTTTATTCCTATTCACTGTGTGATGTTGGGCAAGTTATTTAACATTCCATGCCTTGGTTTTCCCATATTTCAAATGGGGTTAAAGAAAGTACTTCAAAAAATTGTATTGTGGATTGAAGAGGAAAATCCCTGAAAAACTTTTTAAACGGTTCTGGCAAAAAGTGAGAGCTCCGTAAATGTTATCATTCATCAGTGTTATGTTTCTATACTTCAGCAAAAGCTAAATGGTAAGAATTCTTGGGAAGGAAAATCCATCTCAGGCAGGCAAGCCTCATGAAGTCTGGAATGCCATGAATTGGTAAGTCACTGAGAATCTGGGGAGTGCTAATGAGCAAGCTATTTTATTTCCTCCCTCACCTAAACCCACCTCAGCTACAGACCTGTTTGTTCTCACCCATCTTCACCACGAATATGACTCAGCTTTTCTCCCTGCACCTGTGCCTACTGCTTCTTTCCTTGACCTTATAGCTTCTGCCTTTCCAGCTTCTGCCTATTCTTGATGTCCCCTCCTGCTTTCTCTCTATATGGCACTGAACTTCTGCCCCCAGTACCAACCCCACTTCTGTCTGTATTTTACACTCAGATTTCCTTTGAGAGGATCAAGTTAATCTCAATGTCCCTGTCAAGCACAACAGTTCTATTAGCCACTTAATAGGAGCTTGGCAAGTCAGTCTTTGAACCGGGCATATGCTCCTGGGGCTTCCAGTAGCGGCCAGCAGAGGGCGCAGGGTAGCATAGAGCACAGCCACTTGAGCGTAAGGATGAGCTTAAGTATGCTTCCTACGGGAGGGCTTAGGCCAAAACCTCCCAGAAGTGGACACTGGCTCCCTGAAGGAATGTGAGGCTTGAGCTCTACCTTACCAGTACCTCCAACCATCATCTGCCAGGAAAAAGGAAACAAAAATTTGTTTAAGTGCACAAAATACCCATATCTTCTGAATTTCAAACACAATAATTAACATGTTTGAAGTCATTCATAGCTGTCATATCACCTATATTATAGAACTTGTGTCCTCTTTCATCAAAGCATCTATAATGTTCTGTTAAATTTCTGCCAAACTCTAAAGGATCTAATTTTCCTTTTCGGTAAAATGAGATGATTGCATTCTGTTGATCTTGACAACTGCCAGCCCTGACGTTCTATAATGTATGACTTTTTATAACATGTCCTGCACTGCAGACTACATCTAACATCTGTAGGGTCCATAGTGAGAGTACCAATGGAATTCCACACACAAGACGCAGCATAGTATCCCAGAAGTTCTATAAATCAAAGGGGAAAGCAGCTAAATGAAATATGCTTGATAACATACCTTTAAAAAGACCTGGGGGGCTAAATTTGAATTCAGAATTCCTGGACTCCTTAAGAGTTCTGGAATGTGGTAGCCCTGGAAGGGCCAGCCGCTGCCTGCCCGGGCCCCCAGCTTACCACCTGTTTCCTCTTTGTTTCTCATCCCAGGCTGTATCCTGCATGATGGGGAGCTCGTGCCCCACACATATGCCCCCCCCTCCTCAGTCCATATATACAACTCCTCCACTCCATCCCCCAAACCTCTGCTCCTAAGTCATGCCTGGGACTTAGGGTTGTGCATGCAGCCAGGGGTCTACTTAAAATGGAGAGGCTGGGGGGAGGAGTGGCCATTTGAGCAGGGAATTTGGGGATTCCGGGAACTTCACATGTAGTAAAGAAAGGAGGGTGGGGGCTCTATGTGGGCACATCCTCTTGGCCTCCCAAACCCCTCATCTGATAAGGGGGGCTTAACCAGAGTAGGGCCGGAGTAGGACCCTCTAAAGCGTGGATCCCTAGGCAAGAACCACCCTTACCTGTGTCTCAGAGGAGGGTGCTTCTTGCTATGACTGCCTGGCCCACACCTACCAAATAAACTACCAGGTAACTGTTTTGTCCCTAACTCATTCTTCTGACCTTGAAATGCTACACAACTAACCTAATAAAAGGATAAATAGAAACAGTTTAGGGAATAATGGACTTATTTGATAAACTTTCATTTGCATTCTACTGTGTTTAAAAATGTCAGGAAGAAGCTTCCTTTGTCTCTACGTGATAAAGGATTATTTAAGTTCCCAGTCCAATTCCCCTTAAATCTGACCTTGTAAATTTCATGAGGCACCCTCACTTTACAGATTTCTGAGTCACAAATTTCAGAAATACAGCACAATGAGACAAAAAGAGGTGACATGGTTTGACCACAGTAGTTTGGAAGTCATCACACGGGGCTCAAACCAACTCTGACCAACTCCAAAGTCCAGATCCCCAGCTATTCTCAATTCCCATGAAATGAAATACATTCGAATGACCCCTGGCCACATTCTACGCTATTGGCATAAGTCAAATCATCTGAAAACATTTTAATTTTGCAAAGTAATATGTTTTATGCACAACTGAATTCCTGTGTCATGCATGAATGCAGAATGAAAAGAACTATGTCTTTACATTCAAATCAATGGAGACTGCTCCAGGACAATAAATCCATTTATTATAGAGTGAAATGAAAATCAGTGGAGCCAAGGGAGCAAATAAAGCCTGCTCTTTCTCAGTACAACCTTAAAATCCAACTGAGTCCAACCAAATGTATGTACACATACACCCTCACCCCCACCCACACACACCTGCACACACCCACACCCACACACCCACCACACACACATACACACACACACACACCCACCTTTATTATAGAGTGAAATGAAAATCAGTGGAGCCAAGGGAGCAAATAAAGCCTGCTCTTTCTCAGTACAACCTTAAAATCCAACTGAGTCCAACCAAATGTATGTACACATACACCCTCACACCCACCCACACACACCTGCACACACCCACACACCCACCACACACACACATACACACACCCACACACCCACCACACACACACATACACACACACGCACACACCACACACACACATACACACACACACACACACACACCACACACACACCACACACACACACACATACACACATACACACACACCACACACACACACTACTTTTCTCCATCACGGTGCAGGCTATTGTTGAACTTCTCTTCTCTGAACTAAATAATGGAATTTCTACTTCTAAAAAATTAACTGCCCATTAAAAGAGAAAATGTTATATTCACTAATGCCACCCCTGGATAAAGAACAACTTTTTCCTAATCGCCAGATTATTGCAATTTTGAAATTCTTCAGAAGTTCTGCAATGCAAGGCTGCTTTGCTTTCTGGGCAAGGTTACGGATGAGCCCTGTCCTCACCTGGCTATAAGCCACTGTCTCATCAGGCCTTCAGGGAGCTTGGTCCCCTCTCCAGCGCATGCTTGCCCTCTCCTTTGACAACAGCAATTTGAACCCTTAATATGTAGATTTGTAAAAGATTTCTTAAAATACCTTTAATAAATATCTATTATGTGCCTTTCTTGTGATTAGCACTATTCTGGCTCTGAGAACAAAGCAATGAAAAAAACAGACAAAAACCTTACCCTCGTGGAATGTCCATTCTGGTGATGGGACACCAAGAACAATTAAAATAAATAAGATAGATGAGTGGTAGATGGCGAGAAGCGCTATGAAGAGAATCTGCTTACAATGCCCTAGTTATTAATACAAGCTATAAAAGAACAGCTTTATCTTTCTAGAATTACAATCCCTACATCAGGCTAGGTAGCCAGTAAAAGTAAAGTGTTAATAAAATAAAAGTTATTCTTCCATAGGGAGTTGTTTGAGATGAGAGAATAACACACACAGGCATATATATACACACGCAGGTATACACACACACACACACCTGTTACAACTTGCATCTCAGGCTCTATAAAAACCCTTGATTCTTAGATATGGGAAAAAAAACAGTGAATTTTATTTTGGTGTTTTTCTCTCCTAAGTTTAGGACAAATAAACCTCATCACTGTGGAATACCATAGGAGACATGGTTAAAAATTTAGAAAGTATAACATCTCTTAAATTTATGACAAGTATTCCAACAAACAGGACTCCTGAAATTGGATAACTTATTTTGTTGGAATATTTTGGCATTTAGCTTAAGAGGAAAGAAATAAGAGAAAATAAAGTATACTAGTAATTAAAGATCCAAAACAAAGTGAAATTTTCAGATGATGTCCTTGGGTCTGTAACATGTATCCCAATCTTTCATGGTTTTTGTACTTGCAACCATGGTTTTAGAAAATGAAAACAAATATTCATGGCATGGAGGCATGGGAAAATCCCCCAGTTTTCAAGAGAAATAGAATTATTTACACAGTATTGAATTTACTAAATACAGAGACTGCTCAGTTCAGTCACTCGCTCATGTCCAAATTTGGGACCCCATGGACTGCAGCACACCATGCTTCCCTGTCCATCACCAACTCCTAGGGCCTACTCAAACTCATGTCCATTGAGTCAGTGATGCCATCCAACCATCTCATCCTCTGTCGTCCCCTTCTCTTTCTGCCCTCAATCTTTCCCAGTGTCAGGGTCTTTTCTAAGGAGTCAGTTCTTCACAGCAGGTGGCCAAAGTATTGCAGCTTCAGCTTCAGCATCAGTCCTTCCAATGAATATTAGGGTTGATTTCCTTTAGAATGGACTGGTTGGATCTCCTTGCAGTCCAAGGGACTCTCAAGAGTCTTCTCCAACACCACAATTCAAAAGCATCAATTCTTTGGTGCTCAGCTTTCTTTAGAGTCTAACTCTCACATCTATACATGACTACTGGAAACACCATAGCTCTGACTAGACAGACCTTTGTTGGCAAAGTAATGTCTCTGCTTTTAATATGCTGTGTAGGCTGGTCATAGCTTTTCTTCCAAGGAGCAATCATCTTTTAATTTCATGACTGCAGTCACCATCTGCAGTGATTTTGGAGCCCCCCAAAATAAAGTCTCTCACTGTTGCATTGTTTCCCCATCTAATTGCCATGAAATGATGGGACCAGATGCCATTATCTTAATTTTCTGAATGTTGAGTTTTAAGCCTACTTTTTCACTCTACTCTTTCATTTTCATCAAGAGGCTCTTTAGTTCTTCTTTGCTTTCTGCCATAAGGGTGGTGTCATCTGCATATTTGAGGTTATTGATATTTCTCCCAGCAATCTTGATTCCAGCTGTTTTTCATCCAGCGGGGCATTTTGCATGATGTACTCTGCATATAAGTTAAATAAGCAGGGTGACAATATACAGCCTTGATGTACTCCTTTCCCTATTTGGAACCAGTCTGTTGTTCCATGTTCAGTTCTAACTTGACCTGCATACAGATTTCTCAGGAGGCAGGGAAGGTGGTCTGGTATTCCCATTTCTTTAAGAATTTTCCACAGTCTGTTGTGATCCATACAGTCAAAGGTTCTGTCATAGTCAATAAAGCAGAATGGAGACTGTACATGTTCATATTAGAAAGAGCTCTACCTAATGTTAATACATCAACAAACACTCATATTTATACATTTATAAGCACATAAAATATCATAATCTGTATGTGTCTTCATGTGTCTTCATTCCAATTCAATTATAAAAAGAGTTCTTCACAAATCTTGTATAGGTCCTGAACTCTAAGATGGCAAGAGAGTGCTGTCTTCACAAAAGGGAGCCTCAAATCTCTGAGCAATGAGATGCAGCACATCCCTGAGACTTTCTCTTCCTGGAGTTGACATAGTTCTGTCTTTATGGAGCTTAGGAATGGATGCTCTTCTACTCAGAATTCTAAAAGGCTGAGCATCCAGAGCACCAGGTATGAACCTGACCGAATTAGCCTTGTCACAAGCATCCTTCAACGACCAGAACTAAGCCCAAACCTCCTTTGAGAAAGTGGTAGCTTTTAAACATTTGTCTTTCATACTGTGTTGTGGACAAGGAACAGATCTGCTTTGGGAATATCCTGATGCTCTGTCCTTTGTGGTGTCACTGAGAAATGTACCAGAGCACATCCAAGACCATTCAGAGGAAGAAAAGTGAATTCATAAAGAGGTCTGCCAACTGCGATACTCTGATGGATGAGGCAAGAGGGAACCATCCTTCAATTTTCCCTGAAATGGTGATTGGTTACTCTCTGAAGCGTGAGGGCTGAGTTCCTCACGATACTATTTCTGCTAGAATTCTGCTGTTGCCTTTTTACATCCAAAAGTTCCCTTTGTTAAACTTAAAATATTTGTCTTAAAAGGATCTGCCAGCAATGCAGGTTCATTATACAAGAATCCCAGCATGAGACTGAAATGATTAAGGTCATGGTTATGAACCATTTAAGGTCGTGGTTATAAACCATTCCATCTTCAAAAAGTATTTCTTGACCACTTACTTTGTGCCAGACCCTGCACAGGAATTGAACAGAGCAGTGTCTGCGGTGGAAATAGATCCTGGCGTCATGGAGTCTGGAGTCTAACAAAAAAGAAGATAGCTGAATAATTACCACTCAAATGATGGTTATAAAAAATATATAAGATACAGTGGGCTTCCCTGGGGGCTCAGTGGTAAAGAATCCACATGCAGTGCAGATGTGGGCTCAACCCTTGGGTCCAGAAGATCCCCTAGAGAAGGAAGTGGCAACCACTCTGGTATTCTTACCTGGAAAATCCCATGGACAGAAGAGTCTGGCAAGTACAATCCATGGAGTCGCAAGAGGTGGACATGACTTAGCAATTAAATAACACAACAACACATAAGGTTCAAGTAACAGAATTTGGGGCACCTTACCTTTGGAAATATCAGGCAAGTTGTTTCCTCTCAAAGTGACATTTAAGCTGAAAGGTGAAGGAGTGAAAATTGGTCCTATGAGTACAGAGAAAAGGGTGTTTCAGGGAGAGAAACTCCAGAAAGAGGGATGAGCGGCCTTGCAATTCACAGAACGTCAAGGTCAGTGTGCCTGGTGCACTATGAGCAAAGTGTGGTGGCAGAAAATGACCAATGGGCATAAGTCAGACTCTTTATGACCCCGGCGGCTGTTAAAATATTGACCATTTCCTCAGGGGCACTAGGAGACTTTGAAGGTTTTAAGAAAGAGAATTAAATGACTAGATTTTAATATTTTCAAAGATTGCTCTTGGGGAGGGAGGTCAGAGGGAGGTTCAGAAGGGAGGGGAGATGGGTGTACCTATGGCTGATTCTTGTTGATGTTTGACAGAAAACAACAAAATTCTGTAAAGCAATTATCCTTCAATTAAAAAGCAAATCAATTTAAAAAAAAAAGATTGCTCTGTGCTCAGTCTGAGGTTTGTCCTCAAATGTACAGAAAGAACACACAAGTCTCTTCTCTGGGCAGAAAATGCGGGCTAAACGCCAACCTATAAGGATATATTGGGCAAATGTGCTTACAACAGGCAACCCACTCTCACTGTTAGAACAACTTCCAAACACATGTTCCCATGACCATACACAGACTCATGGCCTGGCACATCTCAGTTTCTCACAAGAACAGAAATCTTAACGTGCCTTTCATTGACATTGACCAAACTATAGGTGCAATGAAGTTCTCCTTGAAGGTTTTAAAGGCCTCTCCTGTAACTCAGATCATAGCCTAATTTGCAAATAACTGTCAAAACTCAGACACCAAAACATCACCAAAGAAACTCTATTCCTCTACCTCAGTATCTGCACCAGGAAATCAACTGATCTTTGGTTTACATCACAGTGTAGGACTGCTGATTTCTCCCAGCTTCAGAGGTGGGTGTTTAGTTCTAGCATTAGTTACAAAGTGTGCTTGGGGAAATCATGTTGGGCTAAGGAAGGAGATGATCTTCTTTTCCTTCCTTTGACTCTCTGCATCCTTTCTCATCCTTTTTTCTGTAGTCAGTAGCTCAGGAAAGGGTCTCAGGCCATTTCAGGTTTGGTTACTACCTCCATGCTCCATCATCAGTCTCAAATGTGTGGTTGTCAACCTACAGTGGCCACATGTGAGCATGTTGGATTCCATCTAGAACCAACCAGCATAGCTTCCTGAACACCTGAGAACAAGAGCTGTGTTATGTCTTTAGAAGTGTAAATGCCCTAAAACAGTGGTTCATCAAGTGTGAGGTCCACATGTTCTCTTGGATCTTAAGATCAGGGTGATGAGACAGAGGTTGGCTGAGCTCTGAGTTAAGTAGTTTGCCTCTGTATCATCAAGGCCCATAAGGAGACCAAGTCTAAAACTCTTCTGGCTCCAGGATTTGGCCAACCTCCTGCTTTAGACATTTTTATTTTATGAGATAAGAGAAAACTTTGAGTGGGTGGTGTTTGAGACATCAGAACTTTGGAACTGATATTCATCAGCGTTTCACATGTTTGAACAGTGAGAAGGCCATTGGATGTGAAGAGGGGTGATCAAGGAGAAGAGTAGGATTTTAAGAGAAATTTAGTGAGAAGCCAGATTATTCAGATCTTGGAGGTCACCGTAAGGACTTCAGCTTTTACTGAGGATGAAATAAGGAATCATTGCAGGCTCTTGAGCAAAGGAGTGAGATGATCAGGATGATGTTAAAATTCACCACTTGTGGACTGAGAAGGGGGAAAGGGACGAGGTAAGAACAAGTTAGAAACAACTGAAACAATTGTAATGAGAATGGATGATGACTTAGGTCAGAGAGATGGTTGTGAAGAGATAAGAAATTCCTGAATGCTTTTCAGTCTTTCTGTGTCTATCAATCCAGTGTAGATAATCCAGGTTAGCAAATAATAAAATTATAAAATAAAGTAAAATAGAATTATAAGATGTTTGTTGATAGCTCTAGGCCATGATGCTATAAAATTCTGAGTGACATAGTCAAAGGTTCACACCACAGAGTGTCTAAGATTCAGATTTAATGGTGTGATCACCTGGCTGACCCTTTGACCCTCTCAGGTGAGGAAGTAAGAGTTTGGGGAGATTGGGTTTGACCACAAAGGACAACAGAGAACGAGAGAGACAGATGGACAGACAGACAGGCAGACGCAAACAAAGACTGCAGAAGCTGTGAGACTTCAGTACAAATGTCTACATGGTCATTCGCCTCCCACAGTTTGACTGTCCTTCATGGAGAAGGCAATGGCAACCCACTCCAGTGTTCTTGCCTGGAGAATCCCAGGGACGGGAGCCTGGTGGGCTGCCATCTATGGGGTTGCACAGAGTAGGACACGACTGAAGCGACTTAGCAGCAGCAGCAGCATGGGCACCAGGCACTCTCCTAGTCCACAGTGATGTTATTCTCTACGTGTAAACCAGAGACAGAGCAAAGGATAGAGGCACGATGCAGGTACCATTAATCCGGGCCCAGTCACGCTCCGTGTGAGGTCTAGAATCCTGGGAGAAAATGTAGGCTGAGAGAACCCAGCACCGTGTTCTCCTCCCTGGAGGAGTGCATTGTCTGGCTCCCAGGAAGAGCCAGGCATATTGTTTTTCATTTCCTTCTCCTTACTATGACAAAGGCCTCTGTTCTCTGTGGAATCAATTTTCTTTGTGCCTTGTTCTCCTGGAAAACATACTCCTTCAGGCATTTCCACTTTTAAAAGTCTCTTCTGAAAGTTAAAGAGTGTTTCTCTCAACTAGCTCAGACACTTTGCCCGCACTGCAGCTCTGACGAGATGGGAGGACTTTTCTCCCATGTGCTGGGTCACCGAACACCCTCTCTGGTGGATTTAATCTAATTCAGTCCACCGAGGCCCCTAAACTGGCCAGTTGGTTGTCATCGCTAATTAAAGGGAACATTTTAAAATCATTCCATGAATGATTCACAGACATATCTCAGTGTCCTTTGTGTTTGCAATGGCATTCGCAAAAGCAAATGTACTTGAAAAATGTCCCACAGCTACCAGGAACTACTTCAATCAATATTTGCTTTTTTTTTTGACTTGTCCTTAGCCTTGTCAGGTCACCTTATCCTTGAATTCTGGAAGATTTTTCTCCTTTTTCTCACAATTTACTTCTAAGTTAGTCATCCCTTCACCATTTCCCTCCTAAACTCCATGATTTCTGTTCTATTATTTCTATGCCCCTTAATCCTTCGTATCATTCCAAACCATTTCCCTGAGGTGACTGTGTCATAGTTGGCCATCATTAATGTCTTTCACAAAATGATCTCCAAAATTATTTTAAATCTCCCATCACCAACTCTAAAGCCAATTAACTAAGCCCATGAAAAGCTATTAATCAGCTGAAGACACATTTCTGAAAACCATCACCAGCTGGGGTCCACAGGCTTTTCACAGTCATAAGCCAGAAGGCAAAACAATCATTCGGCATCAAGTTCAACATTTCATTACTACACTTTCCCCCAGGGATTCTCTTAAGATTCCAGCCTGCTCATATTAAATGCTGGAAGACAGTAGCTGTTAGAAGGAAGCTTCCATTGCTTGCTTCGAATCCCATGTCTCCCAGTAGGTGGCTTTACAGTGTGAGAAAGAGTGCATTATCTCCTTTCGTGATGCTGCCTCTTGACTCACTTCTGCTTGGACTGACAGAGAGATCAGTGTACTGGACCTCCCCTTTCACTGACCCAGTTTTCCCTGTTGCTAAGAAGAAATAGCACAGTGCTATGGTACCCAAATTGTACCTCAAATAAAGGGAAACATTTGCTTCAAGAATTAAGCCTTTCTGGTTTGCCTTTTGATGTTTGGGGAAGATGCCAAGGCCAGGTACAGAATTGTCCATGCAAGGGAAGCTCAAATACTTTGCTAAAGAGACATACCTCATGTGTGTTGAGAGTATAGAATCTGTGTCTTCACAGTTTCAAAAGAATCGTGGGACAAGAAAGAAAGGAATGACCACATGGAAAAGGACTTAACCTTCAGAAGGCGGCTTTATTATTAATGATGTGTATTCAAAACATAAACTATCCTGAATTGTCAGTTCTTTAAAAGAGACCTGACATCCCTACTTTAGATTATACTTCTAACAAATCTATAAAATCAGTAAGAGAGACCAAAATAATAACAAATGACTTTTTCCCTGCATCAGCCAGGGATTTTTCTATCCCAGAATTAGATCTTTAGATTTCTAGAGCTTTGGGCTATGGCTTTATCAACCATACCAATGAGATTTCCAGGTTCTAAAGAAGGAACAGGTCGAAAATAAGCCGACATGACAGGCTAATAGTTTGTGAAAAATAAGCACCAGATAAAAGGCATGGGTTACAGGAGGACAGTCACCAGAGCAAGAGGCAATGCAGGCAAACAAGGGAGGATGAGAAGCTAATTAAGGAAGGCAATGTCTTCTCCCATTACTGAGCCAAGAAGGCCCTTCAAGTTTACTAGAAAAAAAAAAAAATCAATGGGTCTTTATCCGCAAAGTACACATTCACCATTCTGACCAATCCCTGTTTCCTGCGTTCTACTTCATGCTGAACTGAAGTCTGGAAACTATTTCTTTGTGCTGTGGCACCATTGGTCTGTGGAGTACAGTGCACATGTGTCCAGTTAAAGAACAAATCTTCAGGGTCAGAATCAGTCATGTCACTTGTATACTCCAAATGCATTCTATTGCTGAGAAACTTGAGGGGGGTTAGTAATTGGTCCAAGATCAGACAGTTGCTAGGCAGAAGGGTGAGATTTAGGACCAGCTCTAGATGGTTGCAAGTCTGTAGTGTAGTACCATGCCTCATGTAAAAGGTGATCAGTCAGTATCCTTGGATAGCCTAGATGGTATGAGAGTAAATAAAGTTTAAAAAAATTTTAAATCTAAAAATGCCACCAACTTGAGAAGAGTATTTCCATATTTCATTTTCTAGTTTCCTTAAAAGTATATAGGAAGGGATTCCACAAGGAGGAAGCACTTCTTTCTAATTCATCAGAAATTAGACATTTCCTTTTGTAGTCATTAAAACTTACATGTTTTTGTTTCTCTGAAAAAAAAAGAAGACCTAACACTAAACATTATGTTATGTTTTTAATTAGTTTAGAACCTTAGATGATGACACTATGCCAAACATTAGAGTAGTAACTAGAATTTTAGGACATGTATTCCAAAATTCTTGATTATTTATTTTAAAAATAAATAAATAGGGAAAACAATCATGGGTGTGACCTCTCCTACTTGAACTGGCTTTCTTGAGGTTCACTGAAGAGTCTCAGCACAAAGATCCAGAGAAAAATCTAGGAGCTCCACCTATAGCCTGCTCCTCCCCCAGTTACCTCAAGAGATGAAACCGGGGCTTGTTTAAGTGTGGGCTGTCAATTTTGACCCCCACACAAAATTTGAGAGAGTAAGGCTGGAAAGAGGAAGAAATGTGTTCTCTAGACACAGAGAATTTATTATTGTTACGTTAATTGTACTGAAAGAAAAATCAATTGATCACCTACTCTATGCTCTGTATTGTGTATATAATAATAAGCAGTATGAGGTTCTACCCCCAAGAACCTGACAAAAACCCTAATTAAAATCCAAGGTGACACAACGGTGTTTACATAGAATAAGGTGAAGGCAGAAATAGGGAGGGATCAGTTCTACTAGAGAAAAAAAGAGTTCTGAGAGTAACAAGTAGGAAAGGGCAGAGAACCAGTTGGAAGAGCACACGCAAAGGGACAATGGCGTGAAACACAGAGGAGAAGTGAAGAAAAACAAGCTATTGATGATAATAAGAGCTGGGAGTGCTGGAGAGGAAGGGGACACGGAGGTGCTTGGGAAGGAGGCAGAGACTGTAGCATAAAAGACCTATAAGCCTGGTAAGAAATTTAGGTTTTAGCTTGAAACTATGAGATTCTAAGAGATGTAAACAGGAAAGTGCATTTGAAAACACTTAAGTCTGACAGAGCTGCAGAAACAGAGAGTATAGGAAAAACCCACGAAAGTTTCGAGGGCCTAGACTAAGACTTTAACAGAAGAGAATGAAAACTATAGGCTAGATGTCAAGGTGGCAAAATAGACATGATTTGAAAATCAATTCAATATACACAGATAGAAGTCAATTAATAGGTGATAATTCAGATGTCTGGCTTGGATAGCAAGATGATGGGTGATACCATTTCACCATGACAGGCCAGATCTGCGTGCTGGGAAAGTGAAAGTGAAGTCACTCAGTCGCGTCTGACTCTCTCTTTGAGACTCCATGGACTGTAGCCTATCAGGCTCCTCCCTCCATGGGATTCTGCAGGCAAGAGTACTGGAGTGGGTTGCCATTTCCTTTTCAAGAGGATCTTCCTGACCCAGGGATCAAACCTGGGTGTCCCGCCTTCCAGGCAGACACTTTAACCTCTGAGCCACCAGGGATAAGCTAATACTGTGAGTGTTCCACACACTGAGTTTGTGGTGTCTGGGGAATGGAAATCTAAGTGAAGATGTCCAAGGTCTTGAACAGACAGAGATTCAGTCCATGGATCCAGATTATCATGTGTCTGCAGTTAAAACTTTAAGATCAGATGTCATCATTTAGGGATAAAATTATAGAGCAAAAAACTAAAATCTAAGGACAGAGTCTCAGAAATAGAGAAGGAATAGGCAAAGGGAGGAAAGAAGAAAGCTCTGGAGAGTCATGTCCTAGAAGTCAAGGAAGGAGAGGAATCTGCAGGAGGAGGGGGCATCACCACTATCAAAGCCCACAGGGCAGATGAGAAAGTATTATAGCATCATACTGGTCAAATAGAAGATACATACATACATATATATATATATATATATATATATACACACACACACCCATTTCTACAAGCAGAGTGAATGGGTCCTGAAAAAGTGAAGATAAAAAATAGAAACTACTTTTCCATATGCCTGGTTGTGAAGGGGTGCCCTGATACAGGGCTCTAAGAGAAGGAATACAAGGAACTTACACAGAGGTTAGCTTCTAAATGAGAACAACTTTAGCATGTTTCCGAGGTGTTGAGAAGCTAGTGAAGAAGATAAGTTTAAAAATACAGAAGAGGGGTAAATATAGAAGAGAGGAGAGAAGATGAATGAGCTCAAGATCAGCTGTAAATAGAAGTGTCTTTCCCTAAGGCTGGAGGGAAAGAAGTGGAGATGTGAGTGAGCATAAAGTTTATCCCACTTCAACTTCAATTATCTTTGGGATGCAGACAGCAGCTTTACCAACTAGCAGAGGAAAGGGCAAGTGCAGAAAAAAGGAGCTTCAACAGAGGAGTTAAAATCTGTGATAAACATGGGGACAGGGAGAGGAAACTGAGCAGAGGCAGACAGAAATCTTGATAAGCCATGTAAATGGGTCATCTGAGACTGGAGACCATAAAAAAATCCTGATACTGAGAACTCAGGTGTGTGATGTTCCCTAAAGGTTAGATTTATTACAAGATTTGCATGATGGAGAAACAAGGATAAACATTCAAACACTCAGAAAAGAATTTGGTTGAAGCAACAAATTGTGGGGTCTGTTCTGAATAGATAAGAATGATAAATCATTAGAATGAACAGGGAAGAAAAGACGAAAACTTAAGGGACTAAAAATCTCAGTGGTAGTGAAGAATGAGCAAGCCTACTAGATATTTAACATGTGGGAAAGATGGGATGAATTCATAAAGGAAACTGACATATTGTCCCCACTGTCCTTTAAACCTGTCGGCTAAGGGGATGGGATAGAATGTCTGACTCGAGAAGAGCTGGCCCCTCTTAGGTAGTGAATGGTTCTACAGCTCCTTTAATTCATGAACATTCCAATAATCAAAATTGGCCAGTACAATACCATCACAATTCAACTCTCATTGAAAGATGAAGCTTACCTTCTTCTCCTTGAGCTAGGACTAGTTATAGCTGAGCTGCCCACCACTTGGGAAGGTACCTTTCTAGTTGTTTTCTTCTCCCTTTCTCCCCACAGACCAAGCTATTTTAAATCTTGCCAGAACTAAACCAGAGCCAAGCTGAGGGAGAGTAAGGGGGACTGGAAAATTCTTATTTGACTATAACAGTTTAAAGAAAGCTTCATGCTCTCTGAAAATGGCCAGGATTTAAAGCTTATTCTTCTCCCCAGTCATTTTTGTGCCTTCTTTACAGATTTCCCTTGTGGGTCCCTCTGACTGCAATTACCATCGTGGATATAATCTTCTTATTCACCTAACTACTCCCAATTCCCTCCAAATTTCTGTCCTGGCTTTTCACTGCTTGACCCCTCACCCGGCAAGGCAACAACTTTATAAAAGATGAAAAGGAGAAAGAAAATACACACACAAGATTATATATACTTACATATTTATTTCACTTCATCCTGTGAATTTAAATTACTGTCTAATATTATTTCATTTCAACCTTTATTTTCTTGAGTATTTCTAGTAAGACAGGTTGGCTAGCAACAAACTCTCCAAGTTTTTGTGTACCTGGGAATATCTTTATTTCATCTTCACTTTTGAAAGAGAGATTCATTGTATATAAGACTTTTGAAGGATAGTTTTTTCTTTCTTTCAACATTTTGGGTATGTCATTCCACTGCCTTCTGGACTCCATTGTTTTGGATGAGAAGTCAACCATTTATTGTATTGACATTCCCCTGTATGTAATGAGTCACTTTTTTCTTGCTGCTTTCAATTTTTTCTCTTTGTGTTTTGGATTTCATCAACTTCACTATTATGACCTATAAGTGACCTTTGTGTTTATCTTAATTGGTGTCTATTGAGCTTCTTGGATTTGTAAATGAATGCTTTCATCAAATTTGGGAAGTTTTCAGCCATTATTTTCTCAAATATCTTTTCCTGCCCTTTTCCCTCTTTCCTCTCTTCTGGGAGGTAAATTACACGTATACTGCTGTGCTGACATTATTCCATAGGATTCTCTTACTTTTCTTCAATCTTTTTTCCCTATGTTCTTAAGCTTTCTCTAACTTCAAGTTCACTGAGTATTTCTTTTGCCATCTCAAATCTGTTCTTGGGTTCACCTATTGAATTTCTCATGACAGATTTTGGAATTTGTAATTCAAGAATTTTATTTTGTTGGTAGAGTCTTTTCTCTCTTAAACTTCCCTGTTTGTTGAATCATTGTGATAATATCTTTTTTTAGTTCTTTGCATATATTTGAAGTCTTAGTCTTCAAGCCTACACTTGAAACTACTCAGAGTTTCTATTAATTGTTTTTTTTCTTGAGTATAGGGTCATACTTTCCTATTTCTGTGCATCTCTCATAATTTTTAGCTGGAAAATGGACATTTTAGAAAACCTATTATAGAAACTATAATTTTTTTAAAATTTTCTGATGGTTGTTTTCATTTGCCTGGAAATAAACTGCAGTGTTTATGGGCCCACAATGTGCACTGAACAGAACTGTTCTTTTTTCTTATTATTATATATGAGCCTGTCTTTTTAGGGGTCATACTTGTGGCTACATAGCTTTGTGATTAGGCAATAATTTGTGTTGACACATTCTGACAGTTGATTTATATATGCACCAGTAAGTACACTCCAGAAGATCAAAGGAGAAGAAACCTTTCTGCCTGCCTATTTCAGAAGTTTAAAGAGATTTAGGAATGGAAGAGCTCAGTTGTAGTGCAATAAGTTGACAATGGATTTTAAGAATCTAATAATTCTTGTCTTACTTTTATTTTACTTAATTAAGTAGGTCAGTTTTCTTTCCAATCCCAAAGAAAGGCAATGCCAAAGAATGCTCAAACAACCACACAATTGTACTCATCTCACACGCTAGTAAAGTAATGCTCAAAATTCTCCAAGCCAGGCTTCAGCAATAGGTGAACCATGAACTTCCAGATGTTCAAGCTGGTTTTAGAAAAGGCAGAGGAACCAGAGATCCAATTGCCAACATCCACTGGATCATGGAAAAAGCAAGGGAGTTCCAGAAAAACATCTATTTCTGTTTTTTATTGACTATGCCAAAGCCTTTGACTGTGTGGATCACAAGAAACTATGGAAAATTCTGAAAGAGATGGGTATACCAGACCACCTGACCTGCCCCTTGAGAAACTTATATGCTGGCCAGGAAGCAACAGTTAGAACTAGACATGGAACAACAGACTGGTTCCAAATAGGAAAAGGAGTGCATCAAGGCAGTATATTGTCACCCTGCTTATTTAACTTATATGCAGAGTACATCATGAGAAACGCGGACTGGAAGAAACACAAGTTGGAATCAAGATTGCTGGGAGAAATATCAATAACCTCAAATATGCAGATGACACCACTGTTCTGGCAGAAAGTGAAGAGGAACTAAAAAGCCTCTTGGTGAAAGTGAAAGAGGAGAGCGAAAAAGTTGGCTTAAACCTCAGTGTTCAGAAAACA